>BMAO01031476.1:0-37571 GCA_019973975.1 Trichonephila clavata | reverse complement strand
TTATTGCAATAACTTTTGATCTAATTGAAATTTTGAAAAGCGCTACATGTATTCGTGATCAGCGTCGGATTTTACATAAGAAAATTGAGTTTGGTTGGAATAGGAGTTAGAAATTTTTTCCCTGTTCATGACGTCTCCCTGCCAAATATCCAAAAAATGTGAAATTTTATTATTGCAATAACTTTTGATCTAATTGAAATTTTGAAAAGCGCTACATGTATTCGTGATCAGCGTCGGATTTTAAATAAGAAAATTGAGTTTGGTTGGAATAGGAGTTAGAAATTTTTTCCCTGTTCATGACGTCTCCCCTGCCAAATATCCAAAAAATGTGAAATTTTATTATTGCAATAACTTTTGATCTAATTGAAATTTTGAAAAGCGCTACATGTATTCGTGATCAGCGTCGGATTTTAAATAAGAAAATTGAGTTTGGTTGGAATAGGAGTTAGAAATTTTTTCCCTGTTCATGACGTCTCCCTGCCAAATATCCAAAAAATGTGAAATTTTATTATTGCAATAACTTTTGATCTAATTGAAATTTTGAAAAGCGCTACATGTATTCGTGATCAGCGTCGGATTTTAAATAAGAAAATTGAGTTTGGTTGGAATAGGAGTTAGAAATTTTTTCCCTGTTCATGACGTCTCCCTGCCAAATATCCAAAAAATGTGAAATTTTATTATTGCAATAACTTTTGATCTAATTGAAATTTTGAAAAGCGCTACATGTATTCGTGATCAGCGTCGGATTTTAAATAAGAAAATTGAGTTTGGTTGGAATAGGAGTTAGAAATTTTTTCCCTGTTCATGACGTCTCCCTGCCAAATATCCAAAAAATGTGAAATTTTATTATTGCAATAACTTTTGATCTAATTGAAATTTTGAAAAGCGCTACATGTATTCGTGATCAGCGTCGGATTTTAAATAAGAAAATTGAGTTTGGTTGGAATAGGAGTTAGAAATTTTTTCCCTGTTCATGACGTCTCCCTGCCAAATATCCAAAAAATGTGAAATTTTATTATTGCAATAACTTTTGATCTAATTGAAATTTTGAAAAGCGCTACATGTATTCGTGATCAGCGTCGGATTTTAAATAAGAAAATTGAGTTTGGTTGGAATAGGAGTTAGAAATTTTTTCCCTGTTCATGACGTCTCCCCTGCCAAATATCCAAAAAATGTGAAATTTTATTATTGCAATAACTTTTGATCTAATTGAAATTTTGAAAAGCGCTACATGTATTCGTGATCAGCGTCGGATTTTAAATAAGAAAATTGAGTTTGGTTGGAATAGGAGTTAGAAATTTTTTCCCTGTTCATGACGTCTCCCTGCCAAATATCCAAAAAATGTGAAATTTTATTATTGCAATAACTTTTGATCTAATTGAAATTTTGAAAAGCGCTACATGTATTCGTGATCAGCGTCGGATTTTAAATAAGAAAATTGAGTTTGGTTGGAATAGGAGTTAGAAATTTTTTCCCTGTTCATGACGTCTCCCTGCCAAATATCCAAAAAATGTGAAATTTTATTATTGCAATAACTTTTGATCTAATTGAAATTTTGAAAAGCGCTACATGTATTCGTGATCAGCGTCGGATTTTAAATAAGAAAATTGAGTTTGGTTGGAATAGGAGTTAGAAATTTTTTCCCTGTTCATGACGTCTCCCTGCCAAATATCCAAAAAATGTGAAATTTTATTATTGCAATAACTTTTGATCTAATTGAAATTTTGAAAAGCGCTACATGTATTCGTGATCAGCGTCGGATTTTAAATAAGAAAATTGAGTTTGGTTGGAATAGGAGTTAGAAATTTTTTCCCTGTTCATGACGTCTCCCTGCCAAATATCCAAAAAATGTGAAATTTTATTATTGCAATAACTTTTGATCTAATTGAAATTTTGAAAAGCGCTACATGTATTCGTGATCAGCGTCGGATTTTAAATAAGAAAATTGAGTTTGGTTGGAATAGGAGTTAGAAATTTTTTCCCTGTTCATGACGTCTCCCTGCCAAATATCCAAAAAATGTGAAATTTTATTATTGCAATAACTTTTGATCTAATTGAAATTTTGAAAAGCGCTACATGTATTCGTGATCAGCGTCGGATTTTAAATAAGAAAATTGAGTTTGGTTGGAATAGGAGTTAGAAATTTTTTCCCTGTTCATGACGTCTCCCTGCCAAATATCCAAAAAATGTGAAATTTTATTATTGCAATAACTTTTGATCTAATTGAAATTTTGAAAAGCGCTACATGTATTCGTGATCAGCGTCGGATTTTAAATAAGAAAATTGAGTTTGGTTGGAATAGGAGTTAGAAATTTTTTCCCTGTTCATGACGTCTCCCTGCCAAATATCCAAAAAATGTGAAATTTTATTATTGCAATAACTTTTGATCTAATTGAAATTTTGAAAAGCGCTACATGTATTCGTGATCAGCGTCGGATTTTAAATAAGAAAATTGAGTTTGGTTGGAATAGGAGTTAGAAATTTTTTCCCTGTTCATGACGTCTCCCTGCCAAATATCCAAAAAATGTGAAATTTTATTATTGCAATAACTTTTGATCTAATTGAAATTTTGAAAAGCGCTACATGTATTCGTGATCAGCGTCGGATTTTAAATAAGAAAATTGAGTTTGGTTGGAATAGGAGTTAGAAATTTTTTCCCTGTTCATGACGTCTCCCTGCCAAATATCCAAAAAATGTGAAATTTTATTATTGCAATAACTTTTGATCTAATTGAAATTTTGAAAAGCGCTACATGTATTCGTGATCAGCGTCGGATTTTAAATAAGAAAATTGAGTTTGGTTGGAATAGGAGTTAGAAATTTTTTCCCTGTTCATGACGTCTCCCTGCCAAATATCCAAAAAATGTGAAATTTTATTATTGCAATAACTTTTGATCTAATTGAAATTTTGAAAAGCGCTACATGTATTCGTGATCAGCGTCGGATTTTAAATAAGAAAATTGAGTTTGGTTGGAATAGGAGTTAGAAATTTTTTCCCTGTTCATGACGTCTCCCTGCCAAATATCCAAAAAATGTGAAATTTTATTATTGCAATAACTTTTGATCTAATTGAAATTTTGAAAAGCGCTACATGTATTCGTGATCAGCGTCGGATTTTAAATAAGAAAATTGAGTTTGGTTGGAATAGGAGTTAGAAATTTTTTCCCTGTTCATGACGTCTCCCTGCCAAATATCCAAAAAATGTGAAATTTTATTATTGCAATAACTTTTGATCTAATTGAAATTTTGAAAAGCGCTACATGTATTCGTGATCAGCGTCGGATTTTAAATAAGAAAATTGAGTTTGGTTGGAATAGGAGTTAGAAATTTTTTCCCTGTTCATGACGTCTCCCCTGCCAAATATCCAAAAAATGTGAAATTTTATTATTGCAATAACTTTTGATCTAATTGAAATTTTGAAAAGCGCTACATGTATTCGTGATCAGCGTCGGATTTTAAATAAGAAAATTGAGTTTGGTTGGAATAGGAGTTAGAAATTTTTTCCCTGTTCATGACGTCTCCCTGCCAAATATCCAAAAAATGTGAAATTTTATTATTGCAATAACTTTTGATCTAATTGAAATTTTGAAAAGCGCTACATGTATTCGTGATCAGCGTCGGATTTTAAATAAGAAAATTGAGTTTGGTTGGAATAGGAGTTAGAAATTTTTTCCCTGTTCATGACGTCTCCCCTGCCAAATATCCAAAAAATGTGAAATTTTATTATTGCAATAACTTTTGATCTAATTGAAATTTTGAAAAGCGCTACATGTATTCGTGATCAGCGTCGGATTTTAAATAAGAAAATTGAGTTTGGTTGGAATAGGAGTTAGAAATTTTTTCCCTGTTCATGACGTCTCCCTGCCAAATATCCAAAAAATGTGAAATTTTATTATTGCAATAACTTTTGATCTAATTGAAATTTTGAAAAGCGCTACATGTATTCGTGATCAGCGTCGGATTTTAAATAAGAAAATTGAGTTTGGTTGGAATAGGAGTTAGAAATTTTTTCCCTGTTCATGACGTCTCCCTGCCAAATATCCAAAAAATGTGAAATTTTATTATTGCAATAACTTTTGATCTAATTGAAATTTTGAAAAGCGCTACATGTATTCGTGATCAGCGTCGGATTTTAAATAAGAAAATTGAGTTTGGTTGGAATAGGAGTTAGAAATTTTTTCCCTGTTCATGACGTCTCCCTGCCAAATATCCAAAAAATGTGAAATTTTATTATTGCAATAACTTTTGATCTAATTGAAATTTTGAAAAGCGCTACATGTATTCGTGATCAGCGTCGGATTTTAAATAAGAAAATTGAGTTTGGTTGGAATAGGAGTTAGAAATTTTTTCCCTGTTCATGACGTCTCCCTGCCAAATATCCAAAAAATGTGAAATTTTATTATTGCAATAACTTTTGATCTAATTGAAATTTTGAAAAGCGCTACATGTATTCGTGATCAGCGTCGGATTTTAAATAAGAAAATTGAGTTTGGTTGGAATAGGAGTTAGAAATTTTTTCCCTGTTCATGACGTCTCCCTGCCAAATATCCAAAAAATGTGAAATTTTATTATTGCAATAACTTTTGATCTAATTGAAATTTTGAAAAGCGCTACATGTATTCGTGATCAGCGTCGGATTTTAAATAAGAAAATTGAGTTTGGTTGGAATAGGAGTTAGAAATTTTTTCCCTGTTCATGACGTCTCCCTGCCAAATATCCAAAAAATGTGAAATTTTATTATTGCAATAACTTTTGATCTAATTGAAATTTTGAAAAGCGCTACATGTATTCGTGATCAGCGTCGGATTTTAAATAAGAAAATTGAGTTTGGTTGGAATAGGAGTTAGAAATTTTTTCCCTGTTCATGACGTCTCCCTGCCAAATATCCAAAAAATGTGAAATTTTATTATTGCAATAACTTTTGATCTAATTGAAATTTTGAAAAGCGCTACATGTATTCGTGATCAGCGTCGGATTTTAAATAAGAAAATTGAGTTTGGTTGGAATAGGAGTTAGAAATTTTTTCCCTGTTCATGACGTCTCCCTGCCAAATATCCAAAAAATGTGAAATTTTATTATTGCAATAACTTTTGATCTAATTGAAATTTTGAAAAGCGCTACATGTATTCGTGATCAGCGTCGGATTTTAAATAAGAAAATTGAGTTTGGTTGGAATAGGAGTTAGAAATTTTTTCCCTGTTCATGACGTCTCCCCTGCCAAATATCCAAAAAATGTGAAATTTTATTATTGCAATAACTTTTGATCTAATTGAAATTTTGAAAAGCGCTACATGTATTCGTGATCAGCGTCGGATTTTAAATAAGAAAATTGAGTTTGGTTGGAATAGGAGTTAGAAATTTTTTCCCTGTTCATGACGTCTCCCTGCCAAATATCCAAAAAATGTGAAATTTTATTATTGCAATAACTTTTGATCTAATTGAAATTTTGAAAAGCGCTACATGTATTCGTGATCAGCGTCGGATTTTAAATAAGAAAATTGAGTTTGGTTGGAATAGGAGTTAGAAATTTTTTCCCTGTTCATGACGTCTCCCTGCCAAATATCCAAAAAATGTGAAATTTTATTATTGCAATAACTTTTGATCTAATTGAAATTTTGAAAAGCGCTACATGTATTCGTGATCAGCGTCGGATTTTAAATAAGAAAATTGAGTTTGGTTGGAATAGGAGTTAGAAATTTTTTCCCTGTTCATGACGTCTCCCTGCCAAATATCCAAAAAATGTGAAATTTTATTATTGCAATAACTTTTGATCTAATTGAAATTTTGAAAAGCGCTACATGTATTCGTGATCAGCGTCGGATTTTAAATAAGAAAATTGAGTTTGGTTGGAATAGGAGTTAGAAATTTTTTCCCTGTTCATGACGTCTCCCTGCCAAATATCCAAAAAATGTGAAATTTTATTATTGCAATAACTTTTGATCTAATTGAAATTTTGAAAAGCGCTACATGTATTCGTGATCAGCGTCGGATTTTAAATAAGAAAATTGAGTTTGGTTGGAATAGGAGTTAGAAATTTTTTCCCTGTTCATGACGTCTCCCCTGCCAAATATCCAAAAAATGTGAAATTTTATTATTGCAATAACTTTTGATCTAATTGAAATTTTGAAAAGCGCTACATGTATTCGTGATCAGCGTCGGATTTTAAATAAGAAAATTGAGTTTGGTTGGAATAGGAGTTAGAAATTTTTTCCCTGTTCATGACGTCTCCCTGCCAAATATCCAAAAAATGTGAAATTTTATTATTGCAATAACTTTTGATCTAATTGAAATTTTGAAAAGCGCTACATGTATTCGTGATCAGCGTCGGATTTTAAATAAGAAAATTGAGTTTGGTTGGAATAGGAGTTAGAAATTTTTTCCCTGTTCATGACGTCTCCCTGCCAAATATCCAAAAAATGTGAAATTTTATTATTGCAATAACTTTTGATCTAATTGAAATTTTGAAAAGCGCTACATGTATTCGTGATCAGCGTCGGATTTTAAATAAGAAAATTGAGTTTGGTTGGAATAGGAGTTAGAAATTTTTTCCCTGTTCATGACGTCTCCCTGCCAAATATCCAAAAAATGTGAAATTTTATTATTGCAATAACTTTTGATCTAATTGAAATTTTGAAAAGCGCTACATGTATTCGTGATCAGCGTCGGATTTTAAATAAGAAAATTGAGTTTGGTTGGAATAGGAGTTAGAAATTTTTTCCCTGTTCATGACGTCTCCCTGCCAAATATCCAAAAAATGTGAAATTTTATTATTGCAATAACTTTTGATCTAATTGAAATTTTGAAAAGCGCTACATGTATTCGTGATCAGCGTCGGATTTTAAATAAGAAAATTGAGTTTGGTTGGAATAGGAGTTAGAAATTTTTTCCCTGTTCATGACGTCTCCCTGCCAAATATCCAAAAAATGTGAAATTTTATTATTGCAATAACTTTTGATCTAATTGAAATTTTGAAAAGCGCTACATGTATTCGTGATCAGCGTCGGATTTTAAATAAGAAAATTGAGTTTGGTTGGAATAGGAGTTAGAAATTTTTTCCCTGTTCATGACGTCTCCCTGCCAAATATCCAAAAAATGTGAAATTTTATTATTGCAATAACTTTTGATCTAATTGAAATTTTGAAAAGCGCTACATGTATTCGTGATCAGCGTCGGATTTTAAATAAGAAAATTGAGTTTGGTTGGAATAGGAGTTAGAAATTTTTTCCCTGTTCATGACGTCTCCCTGCCAAATATCCAAAAAATGTGAAATTTTATTATTGCAATAACTTTTGATCTAATTGAAATTTTGAAAAGCGCTACATGTATTCGTGATCAGCGTCGGATTTTAAATAAGAAAATTGAGTTTGGTTGGAATAGGAGTTAGAAATTTTTTCCCTGTTCATGACGTCTCCCTGCCAAATATCCAAAAAATGTGAAATTTTATTATTGCAATAACTTTTGATCTAATTGAAATTTTGAAAAGCGCTACATGTATTCGTGATCAGCGTCGGATTTTAAATAAGAAAATTGAGTTTGGTTGGAATAGGAGTTAGAAATTTTTTCCCTGTTCATGACGTCTCCCTGCCAAATATCCAAAAAATGTGAAATTTTATTATTGCAATAACTTTTGATCTAATTGAAATTTTGAAAAGCGCTACATGTATTCGTGATCAGCGTCGGATTTTAAATAAGAAAATTGAGTTTGGTTGGAATAGGAGTTAGAAATTTTTTCCCTGTTCATGACGTCTCCCTGCCAAATATCCAAAAAATGTGAAATTTTATTATTGCAATAACTTTTGATCTAATTGAAATTTTGAAAAGCGCTACATGTATTCGTGATCAGCGTCGGATTTTAAATAAGAAAATTGAGTTTGGTTGGAATAGGAGTTAGAAATTTTTTCCCTGTTCATGACGTCTCCCCTGCCAAATATCCAAAAAATGTGAAATTTTATTATTGCAATAACTTTTGATCTAATTGAAATTTTGAAAAGCGCTACATGTATTCGTGATCAGCGTCGGATTTTAAATAAGAAAATTGAGTTTGGTTGGAATAGGAGTTAGAAATTTTTTCCCTGTTCATGACGTCTCCCTGCCAAATATCCAAAAAATGTGAAATTTTATTATTGCAATAACTTTTGATCTAATTGAAATTTTGAAAAGCGCTACATGTATTCGTGATCAGCGTCGGATTTTAAATAAGAAAATTGAGTTTGGTTGGAATAGGAGTTAGAAATTTTTTCCCTGTTCATGACGTCTCCCTGCCAAATATCCAAAAAATGTGAAATTTTATTATTGCAATAACTTTTGATCTAATTGAAATTTTGAAAAGCGCTACATGTATTCGTGATCAGCGTCGGATTTTAAATAAGAAAATTGAGTTTGGTTGGAATAGGAGTTAGAAATTTTTTCCCTGTTCATGACGTCTCCCCTGCCAAATATCCAAAAAATGTGAAATTTTATTATTGCAATAACTTTTGATCTAATTGAAATTTTGAAAAGCGCTACATGTATTCGTGATCAGCGTCGGATTTTAAATAAGAAAATTGAGTTTGGTTGGAATAGGAGTTAGAAATTTTTTCCCTGTTCATGACGTCTCCCTGCCAAATATCCAAAAAATGTGAAATTTTATTATTGCAATAACTTTTGATCTAATTGAAATTTTGAAAAGCGCTACATGTATTCGTGATCAGCGTCGGATTTTAAATAAGAAAATTGAGTTTGGTTGGAATAGGAGTTAGAAATTTTTTCCCTGTTCATGACGTCTCCCTGCCAAATATCCAAAAAATGTGAAATTTTATTATTGCAATAACTTTTGATCTAATTGAAATTTTGAAAAGCGCTACATGTATTCGTGATCAGCGTCGGATTTTAAATAAGAAAATTGAGTTTGGTTGGAATAGGAGTTAGAAATTTTTTCCCTGTTCATGACGTCTCCCTGCCAAATATCCAAAAAATGTGAAATTTTATTATTGCAATAACTTTTGATCTAATTGAAATTTTGAAAAGCGCTACATGTATTCGTGATCAGCGTCGGATTTTAAATAAGAAAATTGAGTTTGGTTGGAATAGGAGTTAGAAATTTTTTCCCTGTTCATGACGTCTCCCCTGCCAAATATCCAAAAAATGTGAAATTTTATTATTGCAATAACTTTTGATCTAATTGAAATTTTGAAAAGCGCTACATGTATTCGTGATCAGCGTCGGATTTTAAATAAGAAAATTGAGTTTGGTTGGAATAGGAGTTAGAAATTTTTTCCCTGTTCATGACGTCTCCCTGCCAAATATCCAAAAAATGTGAAATTTTATTATTGCAATAACTTTTGATCTAATTGAAATTTTGAAAAGCGCTACATGTATTCGTGATCAGCGTCGGATTTTAAATAAGAAAATTGAGTTTGGTTGGAATAGGAGTTAGAAATTTTTTCCCTGTTCATGACGTCTCCCTGCCAAATATCCAAAAAATGTGAAATTTTATTATTGCAATAACTTTTGATCTAATTGAAATTTTGAAAAGCGCTACATGTATTCGTGATCAGCGTCGGATTTTAAATAAGAAAATTGAGTTTGGTTGGAATAGGAGTTAGAAATTTTTTCCCTGTTCATGACGTCTCCCTGCCAAATATCCAAAAAATGTGAAATTTTATTATTGCAATAACTTTTGATCTAATTGAAATTTTGAAAAGCGCTACATGTATTCGTGATCAGCGTCGGATTTTAAATAAGAAAATTGAGTTTGGTTGGAATAGGAGTTAGAAATTTTTTCCCTGTTCATGACGTCTCCCCTGCCAAATATCCAAAAAATGTGAAATTTTATTATTGCAATAACTTTTGATCTAATTGAAATTTTGAAAAGCGCTACATGTATTCGTGATCAGCGTCGGATTTTAAATAAGAAAATTGAGTTTGGTTGGAATAGGAGTTAGAAATTTTTTCCCTGTTCATGACGTCTCCCTGCCAAATATCCAAAAAATGTGAAATTTTATTATTGCAATAACTTTTGATCTAATTGAAATTTTGAAAAGCGCTACATGTATTCGTGATCAGCGTCGGATTTTAAATAAGAAAATTGAGTTTGGTTGGAATAGGAGTTAGAAATTTTTTCCCTGTTCATGACGTCTCCCTGCCAAATATCCAAAAAATGTGAAATTTTATTATTGCAATAACTTTTGATCTAATTGAAATTTTGAAAAGCGCTACATGTATTCGTGATCAGCGTCGGATTTTAAATAAGAAAATTGAGTTTGGTTGGAATAGGAGTTAGAAATTTTTTCCCTGTTCATGACGTCTCCCTGCCAAATATCCAAAAAATGTGAAATTTTATTATTGCAATAACTTTTGATCTAATTGAAATTTTGAAAAGCGCTACATGTATTCGTGATCAGCGTCGGATTTTAAATAAGAAAATTGAGTTTGGTTGGAATAGGAGTTAGAAATTTTTTCCCTGTTCATGACGTCTCCCTGCCAAATATCCAAAAAATGTGAAATTTTATTATTGCAATAACTTTTGATCTAATTGAAATTTTGAAAAGCGCTACATGTATTCGTGATCAGCGTCGGATTTTAAATAAGAAAATTGAGTTTGGTTGGAATAGGAGTTAGAAATTTTTTCCCTGTTCATGACGTCTCCCTGCCAAATATCCAAAAAATGTGAAATTTTATTATTGCAATAACTTTTGATCTAATTGAAATTTTGAAAAGCGCTACATGTATTCGTGATCAGCGTCGGATTTTAAATAAGAAAATTGAGTTTGGTTGGAATAGGAGTTAGAAATTTTTTCCCTGTTCATGACGTCTCCCTGCCAAATATCCAAAAAATGTGAAATTTTATTATTGCAATAACTTTTGATCTAATTGAAATTTTGAAAAGCGCTACATGTATTCGTGATCAGCGTCGGATTTTAAATAAGAAAATTGAGTTTGGTTGGAATAGGAGTTAGAAATTTTTTCCCTGTTCATGACGTCTCCCTGCCAAATATCCAAAAAATGTGAAATTTTATTATTGCAATAACTTTTGATCTAATTGAAATTTTGAAAAGCGCTACATGTATTCGTGATCAGCGTCGGATTTTAAATAAGAAAATTGAGTTTGGTTGGAATAGGAGTTAGAAATTTTTTCCCTGTTCATGACGTCTCCCTGCCAAATATCCAAAAAATGTGAAATTTTATTATTGCAATAACTTTTGATCTAATTGAAATTTTGAAAAGCGCTACATGTATTCGTGATCAGCGTCGGATTTTAAATAAGAAAATTGAGTTTGGTTGGAATAGGAGTTAGAAATTTTTTCCCTGTTCATGACGTCTCCCTGCCAAATATCCAAAAAATGTGAAATTTTATTATTGCAATAACTTTTGATCTAATTGAAATTTTGAAAAGCGCTACATGTATTCGTGATCAGCGTCGGATTTTAAATAAGAAAATTGAGTTTGGTTGGAATAGGAGTTAGAAATTTTTTCCCTGTTCATGACGTCTCCCTGCCAAATATCCAAAAAATGTGAAATTTTATTATTGCAATAACTTTTGATCTAATTGAAATTTTGAAAAGCGCTACATGTATTCGTGATCAGCGTCGGATTTTAAATAAGAAAATTGAGTTTGGTTGGAATAGGAGTTAGAAATTTTTTCCCTGTTCATGACGTCTCCCTGCCAAATATCCAAAAAATGTGAAATTTTATTATTGCAATAACTTTTGATCTAATTGAAATTTTGAAAAGCGCTACATGTATTCGTGATCAGCGTCGGATTTTAAATAAGAAAATTGAGTTTGGTTGGAATAGGAGTTAGAAATTTTTTCCCTGTTCATGACGTCTCCCTGCCAAATATCCAAAAAATGTGAAATTTTATTATTGCAATAACTTTTGATCTAATTGAAATTTTGAAAAGCGCTACATGTATTCGTGATCAGCGTCGGATTTTAAATAAGAAAATTGAGTTTGGTTGGAATAGGAGTTAGAAATTTTTTCCCTGTTCATGACGTCTCCCTGCCAAATATCCAAAAAATGTGAAATTTTATTATTGCAATAACTTTTGATCTAATTGAAATTTTGAAAAGCGCTACATGTATTCGTGATCAGCGTCGGATTTTAAATAAGAAAATTGAGTTTGGTTGGAATAGGAGTTAGAAATTTTTTCCCTGTTCATGACGTCTCCCTGCCAAATATCCAAAAAATGTGAAATTTTATTATTGCAATAACTTTTGATCTAATTGAAATTTTGAAAAGCGCTACATGTATTCGTGATCAGCGTCGGATTTTAAATAAGAAAATTGAGTTTGGTTGGAATAGGAGTTAGAAATTTTTTCCCTGTTCATGACGTCTCCCTGCCAAATATCCAAAAAATGTGAAATTTTATTATTGCAATAACTTTTGATCTAATTGAAATTTTGAAAAGCGCTACATGTATTCGTGATCAGCGTCGGATTTTAAATAAGAAAATTGAGTTTGGTTGGAATAGGAGTTAGAAATTTTTTCCCTGTTCATGACGTCTCCCCTGCCAAATATCCAAAAAATGTGAAATTTTATTATTGCAATAACTTTTGATCTAATTGAAATTTTGAAAAGCGCTACATGTATTCGTGATCAGCGTCGGATTTTAAATAAGAAAATTGAGTTTGGTTGGAATAGGAGTTAGAAATTTTTTCCCTGTTCATGACGTCTCCCCTGCCAAATATCCAAAAAATGTGAAATTTTATTATTGCAATAACTTTTGATCTAATTGAAATTTTGAAAAGCGCTACATGTATTCGTGATCAGCGTCGGATTTTAAATAAGAAAATTGAGTTTGGTTGGAATAGGAGTTAGAAATTTTTTCCCTGTTCATGACGTCTCCCCTGCCAAATATCCAAAAAATGTGAAATTTTATTATTGCAATAACTTTTGATCTAATTGAAATTTTGAAAAGCGCTACATGTATTCGTGATCAGCGTCGGATTTTAAATAAGAAAATTGAGTTTGGTTGGAATAGGAGTTAGAAATTTTTTCCCTGTTCATGACGTCTCCCCTGCCAAATATCCAAAAAATGTGAAATTTTATTATTGCAATAACTTTTGATCTAATTGAAATTTTGAAAAGCGCTACATGTATTCGTGATCAGCGTCGGATTTTAAATAAGAAAATTGAGTTTGGTTGGAATAGGAGTTAGAAATTTTTTCCCTGTTCATGACGTCTCCCCTGCCAAATATCCAAAAAATGTGAAATTTTATTATTGCAATAACTTTTGATCTAATTGAAATTTTGAAAAGCGCTACATGTATTCGTGATCAGCGTCGGATTTTAAATAAGAAAATTGAGTTTGGTTGGAATAGGAGTTAGAAATTTTTTCCCTGTTCATGACGTCTCCCTGCCAAATATCCAAAAAATGTGAAATTTTATTATTGCAATAACTTTTGATCTAATTGAAATTTTGAAAAGCGCTACATGTATTCGTGATCAGCGTCGGATTTTAAATAAGAAAATTGAGTTTGGTTGGAATAGGAGTTAGAAATTTTTTCCCTGTTCATGACGTCTCCCCTGCCAAATATCCAAAAAATGTGAAATTTTATTATTGCAATAACTTTTGATCTAATTGAAATTTTGAAAAGCGCTACATGTATTCGTGATCAGCGTCGGATTTTAAATAAGAAAATTGAGTTTGGTTGGAATAGGAGTTAGAAATTTTTTCCCTGTTCATGACGTCTCCCCTGCCAAATATCCAAAAAATGTGAAATTTTTTATTGCAATAACTTTTGATCTAATTGAAATTTTGAAAAGCGCTACATGTATTCGTGATCAGCGTCGGATTTTAAATAAGAAAATTGAGTTTGGTTGGAATAGGAGTTAGAAATTTTTTCCCTGTTCATGACGTCTCCCTGCCAAATATCCAAAAAATGTGAAATTTTATTATTGCAATAACTTTTGATCTAATTGAAATTTTGAAAAGCGCTACATGTATTCGTGATCAGCGTCGGATTTTAAATAAGAAAATTGAGTTTGGTTGGAATAGGAGTTAGAAATTTTTTCCCTGTTCATGACGTCTCCCCTGCCAAATATCCAAAAAATGTGAAATTTTATTATTGCAATAACTTTTGATCTAATTGAAATTTTGAAAAGCGCTACATGTATTCGTGATCAGCGTCGGATTTTAAATAAGAAAATTGAGTTTGGTTGGAATAGGAGTTAGAAATTTTTTCCCTGTTCATGACGTCTCCCCTGCCAAATATCCAAAAAATGTGAAATTTTTTATTGCAATAACTTTTGATCTAATTGAAATTTTGAAAAGCGCTACATGTATTCGTGATCAGCGTCGGATTTTAAATAAGAAAATTGAGTTTGGTTGGAATAGGAGTTAGAAATTTTTTCCCTGTTCATGACGTCTCCCCTGCCAAATATCCAAAAAATGTGAAATTTTATTATTGCAATAACTTTTGATCTAATTGAAATTTTGAAAAGCGCTACATGTATTCGTGATCAGCGTCGGATTTTAAATAAGAAAATTGAGTTTGGTTGGAATAGGAGTTAGAAATTTTTTCCCTGTTCATGACGTCTCCCCTGCCAAATATCCAAAAAATGTGAAATTTTATTATTGCAATAACTTTTGATCTAATTGAAATTTTGAAAAGCGCTACATGTATTCGTGATCAGCGTCGGATTTTAAATAAGAAAATTGAGTTTGGTTGGAATAGGAGTTAGAAATTTTTTCCCTGTTCATGACGTCTCCCCTGCCAAATATCCAAAAAATGTGAAATTTTATTATTGCAATAACTTTTGATCTAATTGAAATTTTGAAAAGCGCTACATGTATTCGTGATCAGCGTCGGATTTTAAATAAGAAAATTGAGTTTGGTTGGAATAGGAGTTAGAAATTTTTTCCCTGTTCATGACGTCTCCCTGCCAAATATCCAAAAAATGTGAAATTTTATTATTGCAATAACTTTTGATCTAATTGAAATTTTGAAAAGCGCTACATGTATTCGTGATCAGCGTCGGATTTTAAATAAGAAAATTGAGTTTGGTTGGAATAGGAGTTAGAAATTTTTTCCCTGTTCATGACGTCTCCCCTGCCAAATATCCAAAAAATGTGAAATTTTATTATTGCAATAACTTTTGATCTAATTGAAATTTTGAAAAGCGCTACATGTATTCGTGATCAGCGTCGGATTTTAAATAAGAAAATTGAGTTTGGTTGGAATAGGAGTTAGAAATTTTTTCCCTGTTCATGACGTCTCCCCTGCCAAATATCCAAAAAATGTGAAATTTTATTATTGCAATAACTTTTGATCTAATTGAAATTTTGAAAAGCGCTACATGTATTCGTGATCAGCGTCGGATTTTAAATAAGAAAATTGAGTTTGGTTGGAATAGGAGTTAGAAATTTTTTCCCTGTTCATGACGTCTCCCCTGCCAAATATCCAAAAAATGTGAAATTTTATTATTGCAATAACTTTTGATCTAATTGAAATTTTGAAAAGCGCTACATGTATTCGTGATCAGCGTCGGATTTTAAATAAGAAAATTGAGTTTGGTTGGAATAGGAGTTAGAAATTTTTTCCCTGTTCATGACGTCTCCCCTGCCAAATATCCAAAAAATGTGAAATTTTATTATTGCAATAACTTTTGATCTAATTGAAATTTTGAAAAGCGCTACATGTATTCGTGATCAGCGTCGGATTTTAAATAAGAAAATTGAGTTTGGTTGGAATAGGAGTTAGAAATTTTTTCCCTGTTCATGACGTCTCCCTGCCAAATATCCAAAAAATGTGAAATTTTATTATTGCAATAACTTTTGATCTAATTGAAATTTTGAAAAGCGCTACATGTATTCGTGATCAGCGTCGGATTTTAAATAAGAAAATTGAGTTTGGTTGGAATAGGAGTTAGAAATTTTTTCCCTGTTCATGACGTCTCCCCTGCCAAATATCCAAAAAATGTGAAATTTTATTATTGCAATAACTTTTGATCTAATTGAAATTTTGAAAAGCGCTACATGTATTCGTGATCAGCGTCGGATTTTAAATAAGAAAATTGAGTTTGGTTGGAATAGGAGTTAGAAATTTTTTCCCTGTTCATGACGTCTCCCCTGCCAAATATCCAAAAAATGTGAAATTTTATTATTGCAATAACTTTTGATCTAATTGAAATTTTGAAAAGCGCTACATGTATTCGTGATCAGCGTCGGATTTTAAATAAGAAAATTGAGTTTGGTTGGAATAGGAGTTAGAAATTTTTTCCCTGTTCATGACGTCTCCCCTGCCAAATATCCAAAAAATGTGAAATTTTATTATTGCAATAACTTTTGATCTAATTGAAATTTTGAAAAGCGCTACATGTATTCGTGATCAGCGTCGGATTTTAAATAAGAAAATTGAGTTTGGTTGGAATAGGAGTTAGAAATTTTTTCCCTGTTCATGACGTCTCCCCTGCCAAATATCCAAAAAATGTGAAATTTTATTATTGCAATAACTTTTGATCTAATTGAAATTTTGAAAAGCGCTACATGTATTCGTGATCAGCGTCGGATTTTAAATAAGAAAATTGAGTTTGGTTGGAATAGGAGTTAGAAATTTTTTCCCTGTTCATGACGTCTCCCCTGCCAAATATCCAAAAAATGTGAAATTTTATTATTGCAATAACTTTTGATCTAATTGAAATTTTGAAAAGCGCTACATGTATTCGTGATCAGCGTCGGATTTTAAATAAGAAAATTGAGTTTGGTTGGAATAGGAGTTAGAAATTTTTTCCCTGTTCATGACGTCTCCCCTGCCAAATATCCAAAAAATGTGAAATTTTATTATTGCAATAACTTTTGATCTAATTGAAATTTTGAAAAGCGCTACATGTATTCGTGATCAGCGTCGGATTTTAAATAAGAAAATTGAGTTTGGTTGGAATAGGAGTTAGAAATTTTTTCCCTGTTCATGACGTCTCCCCTGCCAAATATCCAAAAAATGTGAAATTTTATTATTGCAATAACTTTTGATCTAATTGAAATTTTGAAAAGCGCTACATGTATTCGTGATCAGCGTCGGATTTTAAATAAGAAAATTGAGTTTGGTTGGAATAGGAGTTAGAAATTTTTTCCCTGTTCATGACGTCTCCCCTGCCAAATATCCAAAAAATGTGAAATTTTATTATTGCAATAACTTTTGATCTAATTGAAATTTTGAAAAGCGCTACATGTATTCGTGATCAGCGTCGGATTTTAAATAAGAAAATTGAGTTTGGTTGGAATAGGAGTTAGAAATTTTTTCCCTGTTCATGACGTCTCCCCTGCCAAATATCCAAAAAATGTGAAATTTTATTATTGCAATAACTTTTGATCTAATTGAAATTTTGAAAAGCGCTACATGTATTCGTGATCAGCGTCGGATTTTAAATAAGAAAATTGAGTTTGGTTGGAATAGGAGTTAGAAATTTTTTCCCTGTTCATGACGTCTCCCCTGCCAAATATCCAAAAAATGTGAAATTTTATTATTGCAATAACTTTTGATCTAATTGAAATTTTGAAAAGCGCTACATGTATTCGTGATCAGCGTCGGATTTTAAATAAGAAAATTGAGTTTGGTTGGAATAGGAGTTAGAAATTTTTTCCCTGTTCATGACGTCTCCCCTGCCAAATATCCAAAAAATGTGAAATTTTATTATTGCAATAACTTTTGATCTAATTGAAATTTTGAAAAGCGCTACATGTATTCGTGATCAGCGTCGGATTTTAAATAAGAAAATTGAGTTTGGTTGGAATAGGAGTTAGAAATTTTTTCCCTGTTCATGACGTCTCCCCTGCCAAATATCCAAAAAATGTGAAATTTTATTATTGCAATAACTTTTGATCTAATTGAAATTTTGAAAAGCGCTACATGTATTCGTGATCAGCGTCGGATTTTAAATAAGAAAATTGAGTTTGGTTGGAATAGGAGTTAGAAATTTTTTCCCTGTTCATGACGTCTCCCCTGCCAAATATCCAAAAAATGTGAAATTTTATTATTGCAATAACTTTTGATCTAATTGAAATTTTGAAAAGCGCTACATGTATTCGTGATCAGCGTCGGATTTTAAATAAGAAAATTGAGTTTGGTTGGAATAGGAGTTAGAAATTTTTTCCCTGTTCATGACGTCTCCCCTGCCAAATATCCAAAAAATGTGAAATTTTATTATTGCAATAACTTTTGATCTAATTGAAATTTTGAAAAGCGCTACATGTATTCGTGATCAGCGTCGGATTTTAAATAAGAAAATTGAGTTTGGTTGGAATAGGAGTTAGAAATTTTTTCCCTGTTCATGACGTCTCCCCTGCCAAATATCCAAAAAATGTGAAATTTTATTATTGCAATAACTTTTGATCTAATTGAAATTTTGAAAAGCGCTACATGTATTCGTGATCAGCGTCGGATTTTAAATAAGAAAATTGAGTTTGGTTGGAATAGGAGTTAGAAATTTTTTCCCTGTTCATGACGTCTCCCCTGCCAAATATCCAAAAAATGTGAAATTTTATTATTGCAATAACTTTTGATCTAATTGAAATTTTGAAAAGCGCTACATGTATTCGTGATCAGCGTCGGATTTTAAATAAGAAAATTGAGTTTGGTTGGAATAGGAGTTAGAAATTTTTTCCCTGTTCATGACGTCTCCCCTGCCAAATATCCAAAAAATGTGAAATTTTATTATTGCAATAACTTTTGATCTAATTGAAATTTTGAAAAGCGCTACATGTATTCGTGATCAGCGTCGGATTTTAAATAAGAAAATTGAGTTTGGTTGGAATAGGAGTTAGAAATTTTTTCCCTGTTCATGACGTCTCCCCTGCCAAATATCCAAAAAATGTGAAATTTTATTATTGCAATAACTTTTGATCTAATTGAAATTTTGAAAAGCGCTACATGTATTCGTGATCAGCGTCGGATTTTAAATAAGAAAATTGAGTTTGGTTGGAATAGGAGTTAGAAATTTTTTCCCTGTTCATGACGTCTCCCCTGCCAAATATCCAAAAAATGTGAAATTTTATTATTGCAATAACTTTTGATCTAATTGAAATTTTGAAAAGCGCTACATGTATTCGTGATCAGCGTCGGATTTTAAATAAGAAAATTGAGTTTGGTTGGAATAGGAGTTAGAAATTTTTTCCCTGTTCATGACGTCTCCCCTGCCAAATATCCAAAAAATGTGAAATTTTATTATTGCAATAACTTTTGATCTAATTGAAATTTTGAAAAGCGCTACATGTATTCGTGATCAGCGTCGGATTTTAAATAAGAAAATTGAGTTTGGTTGGAATAGGAGTTAGAAATTTTTTCCCTGTTCATGACGTCTCCCCTGCCAAATATCCAAAAAATGTGAAATTTTATTATTGCAATAACTTTTGATCTAATTGAAATTTTGAAAAGCGCTACATGTATTCGTGATCAGCGTCGGATTTTAAATAAGAAAATTGAGTTTGGTTGGAATAGGAGTTAGAAATTTTTTCCCTGTTCATGACGTCTCCCCTGCCAAATATCCAAAAAATGTGAAATTTTATTATTGCAATAACTTTTGATCTAATTGAAATTTTGAAAAGCGCTACATGTATTCGTGATCAGCGTCGGATTTTAAATAAGAAAATTGAGTTTGGTTGGAATAGGAGTTAGAAATTTTTTCCCTGTTCATGACGTCTCCCCTGCCAAATATCCAAAAAATGTGAAATTTTATTATTGCAATAACTTTTGATCTAATTGAAATTTTGAAAAGCGCTACATGTATTCGTGATCAGCGTCGGATTTTAAATAAGAAAATTGAGTTTGGTTGGAATAGGAGTTAGAAATTTTTTCCCTGTTCATGACGTCTCCCCTGCCAAATATCCAAAAAATGTGAAATTTTATTATTGCAATAACTTTTGATCTAATTGAAATTTTGAAAAGCGCTACATGTATTCGTGATCAGCGTCGGATTTTAAATAAGAAAATTGAGTTTGGTTGGAATAGGAGTTAGAAATTTTTTCCCTGTTCATGACGTCTCCCCTGCCAAATATCCAAAAAATGTGAAATTTTATTATTGCAATAACTTTTGATCTAATTGAAATTTTGAAAAGCGCTACATGTATTCGTGATCAGCGTCGGATTTTAAATAAGAAAATTGAGTTTGGTTGAATAGGAGTTAGAAATTTTTTCCCTGTTCATGACGTCTCCCTGCCAAATATCCAAAAAATGTGAAATTTTATTATTGCAATAACTTTTGATCTAATTAATTGAATAATTTTGATCTTAAATTTTGAAAAGCGCTACATGTATTCGTGATCAGCGTCGGATTTTAAATAAGAAAATTGAGTTTGGTTGGAATAGGAGTTAGAAATTTTTTCCCTGTTCATGACGTCTCCCCTGCCAAATATCCAAAAAATGTGAAATTTTATTATTGCAATAACTTTTGATCTAATTGAAATTTTGAAAAGCGCTACATGTATTCGTGATCAGCGTCGGATTTTAAATAAGAAAATTGAGTTTGGTTGGAATAGGAGTTAGAAATTTTTTCCCTGTTCATGACGTCTCCCTGCCAAATATCCAAAAAATGTGAAATTTTATTATTGCAATAACTTTTGATCTAATTGAAATTTTGAAAAGCGCTACATGTATTCGTGATCAGCGTCGGATTTTAAATAAGAAAATTGAGTTTGGTTGGAATAGGAGTTAGAAATTTTTTCCCTGTTCATGACGTCTCCCCTGCCAAATATCCAAAAAATGTGAAATTTTATTATTGCAATAACTTTTGATCTAATTGAAATTTTGAAAAGCGCTACATGTATTCGTGATCAGCGTCGGATTTTAAATAAGAAAATTGAGTTTGGTTGGAATAGGAGTTAGAAATTTTTTCCCTGTTCATGACGTCTCCCTGCCAAATATCCAAAAAATGTGAAATTTTATTATTGCAATAACTTTTGATCTAATTGAAATTTTGAAAAGCGCTACATGTATTCGTGATCAGCGTCGGATTTTAAATAAGAAAATTGAGTTTGGTTGGAATAGGAGTTAGAAATTTTTTCCCTGTTCATGACGTCTCCCCTGCCAAATATCCAAAAAATGTGAAATTTTATTATTGCAATAACTTTTGATCTAATTGAAATTTTGAAAAGCGCTACATGTATTCGTGATCAGCGTCGGATTTTAAATAAGAAAATTGAGTTTGGTTGGAATAGGAGTTAGAAATTTTTTCCCTGTTCATGACGTCTCCCCTGCCAAATATCCAAAAAATGTGAAATTTTATTATTGCAATAACTTTTGATCTAATTGAAATTTTGAAAAGCGCTACATGTATTCGTGATCAGCGTCGGATTTTAAATAAGAAAATTGAGTTTGGTTTGAATAGGAGTTAGAAATTTTTTCCCTGTTCATGACGTCTCCCCTGCCAAATATCCAAAAAATGTGAAATTTTTTATTGCAATAACTTTTGATCTAATTGAAATTTTGAAAAGCGCTACATGTATTCGTGATCAGCGTCGGATTTTACATAAGAAAATTGAGTTTGGTTGGAATAGGAGTTAGAAATTTTTTCCCTGTTCATGACGTCTCCCTGCCAAATATCCAAAAAATGTGAAATTTTATTATTGCAATAACTTTTGATCTAATTGAAATTTTGAAAAGCGCTACATGTATTCGTGATCAGCGTCGGATTTTAAATAAGAAAATTGAGTTTGGTTGGAATAGGAGTTAGAAATTTTTTCCCTGTTCATGACGTCTCCCCTGCCAAATATCCAAAAAATGTGAAATTTTATTATTGCAATAACTTTTGATCTAATTGAAATTTTGAAAAGCGCTACATGTATTCGTGATCAGCGTCGGATTTTAAATAAGAAAATTGAGTTTGGTTGGAATAGGAGTTAGAAATTTTTTCCCTGTTCATGACGTCTCCCCTGCCAAATATCCAAAAAATGTGAAATTTTTTATTGCAATAACTTTTGATCTAATTGAAATTTTGAAAAGCGCTACATGTATTCGTGATCAGCGTCGGATTTTAAATAAGAAAATTGAGTTTGGTTGGAATAGGAGTTAGAAATTTTTTCCCTGTTCATGACGTCTCCCTGCCAAATATCCAAAAAATGTGAAATTTTATTATTGCAATAACTTTTGATCTAATTGAAATTTTGAAAAGCGCTACATGTATTCGTGATCAGCGTCGGATTTTAAATAAGAAAATTGAGTTTGGTTGGAATAGGAGTTAGAAATTTTTTCCCTGTTCATGACGTCTCCCCTGCCAAATATCCAAAAAATGTGAAATTTTATTATTGCAATAACTTTTGATCTAATTGAAATTTTGAAAAGCGCTACATGTATTCGTGATCAGCGTCGGATTTTAAATAAGAAAATTGAGTTTGGTTGGAATAGGAGTTAGAAATTTTTTCCCTGTTCATGACGTCTCCCTGCCAAATATCCAAAAAATGTGAAATTTTATTATTGCAATAACTTTTGATCTAATTGAAATTTTGAAAAGCGCTACATGTATTCGTGATCAGCGTCGGATTTTAAATAAGAAAATTGAGTTTGGTTGGAATAGGAGTTAGAAATTTTTTCCCTGTTCATGACGTCTCCCCTGCCAAATATCCAAAAAATGTGAAATTTTATTATTGCAATAACTTTTGATCTAATTGAAATTTTGAAAAGCGCTACATGTATTCGTGATCAGCGTCGGATTTTAAATAAGAAAATTGAGTTTGGTTGGAATAGGAGTTAGAAATTTTTTCCCTGTTCATGACGTCTCCCTGCCAAATATCCAAAAAATGTGAAATTTTATTATTGCAATAACTTTTGATCTAATTGAAATTTTGAAAAGCGCTACATGTATTCGTGATCAGCGTCGGATTTTAAATAAGAAAATTGAGTTTGGTTGGAATAGGAGTTAGAAATTTTTTCCCTGTTCATGACGTCTCCCTGCCAAATATCCAAAAAATGTGAAATTTTATTATTGCAATAACTTTTGATCTAATTGAAATTTTGAAAAGCGCTACATGTATTCGTGATCAGCGTCGGATTTTAAATAAGAAAATTGAGTTTGGTTGGAATAGGAGTTAGAAATTTTTTCCCTGTTCATGACGTCTCCCCTGCCAAATATCCAAAAAATGTGAAATTTTATTATTGCAATAACTTTTGATCTAATTGAAATTTTGAAAAGCGCTACATGTATTCGTGATCAGCGTCGGATTTTAAATAAGAAAATTGAGTTTGGTTGGAATAGGAGTTAGAAATTTTTTCCCTGTTCATGACGTCTCCCCTGCCAAATATCCAAAAAATGTGAAATTTTATTATTGCAATAACTTTTGATCTAATTGAAATTTTGAAAAGCGCTACATGTATTCGTGATCAGCGTCGGATTTTAAATAAGAAAATTGAGTTTGGTTGGAATAGGAGTTAGAAATTTTTTCCCTGTTCATGACGTCTCCCTGCCAAATATCCAAAAAATGTGAAATTTTATTATTGCAATAACTTTTGATCTAATTGAAATTTTGAAAAGCGCTACATGTATTCGTGATCAGCGTCGGATTTTAAATAAGAAAATTGAGTTTGGTTGGAATAGGAGTTAGAAATTTTTTCCCTGTTCATGACGTCTCCCCTGCCAAATATCCAAAAAATGTGAAATTTTATTATTGCAATAACTTTTGATCTAATTGAAATTTTGAAAAGCGCTACATGTATTCGTGATCAGCGTCGGATTTTAAATAAGAAAATTGAGTTTGGTTGGAATAGGAGTTAGAAATTTTTTCCCTGTTCATGACGTCTCCCCTGCCAAATATCCAAAAAATGTGAAATTTTATTATTGCAATAACTTTTGATCTAATTGAAATTTTGAAAAGCG
Organism: Trichonephila clavata; assembly: GCA_019973975.1. Taxonomy (NCBI): domain Eukaryota; kingdom Metazoa; phylum Arthropoda; class Arachnida; order Araneae; family Nephilidae; genus Trichonephila; species Trichonephila clavata. Next base: position 13,791 of record BMAO01031476.1, on the reverse strand, counting down.
CTACATGTATTCGTGATCAGCGTCGGATTTTAAATAAGAAAATTGAGTTTGGTTGGAATAGGAGTTAGAAATTTTTTCCCTGTTCATGACGTCTCCCCTGCCAAATATCCAAAAAATGTGAAATTTTATTATTGCAATAACTTTTGATCTAATTGAAATTTTGAAAAGCGCTACATGTATTCGTGATCAGCGTCGGATTTTAAATAAGAAAATTGAGTTTGGTTGGAATAGGAGTTAGAAATTTTTTCCCTGTTCATGACGTCTCCCTGCCAAATATCCAAAAAATGTGAAATTTTATTATTGCAATAACTTTTGATCTAATTGAAATTTTGAAAAGCGCTACATGTATTCGTGATCAGCGTCGGATTTTAAATAAGAAAATTGAGTTTGGTTGGAATAGGAGTTAGAAATTTTTTCCCTGTTCATGACGTCTCCCCTGCCAAATATCCAAAAAATGTGAAATTTTATTATTGCAATAACTTTTGATCTAATTGAAATTTTGAAAAGCGCTACATGTATTCGTGATCAGCGTCGGATTTTAAATAAGAAAATTGAGTTTGGTTGGAATAGGAGTTAGAAATTTTTTCCCTGTTCATGACGTCTCCCTGCCAAATATCCAAAAAATGTGAAATTTTATTATTGCAATAACTTTTGATCTAATTGAAATTTTGAAAAGCGCTACATGTATTCGTGATCAGCGTCGGATTTTAAATAAGAAAATTGAGTTTGGTTGGAATAGGAGTTAGAAATTTTTTCCCTGTTCATGACGTCTCCCTGCCAAATATCCAAAAAATGTGAAATTTTATTATTGCAATAACTTTTGATCTAATTGAAATTTTGAAAAGCGCTACATGTATTCGTGATCAGCGTCGGATTTTAAATAAGAAAATTGAGTTTGGTTGGAATAGGAGTTAGAAATTTTTTCCCTGTTCATGACGTCTCCCTGCCAAATATCCAAAAAATGTGAAATTTTATTATTGCAATAACTTTTGATCTAATTGAAATTTTGAAAAGCGCTACATGTATTCGTGATCAGCGTCGGATTTTAAATAAGAAAATTGAGTTTGGTTGGAATAGGAGTTAGAAATTTTTTCCCTGTTCATGACGTCTCCCCTGCCAAATATCCAAAAAATGTGAAATTTTATTATTGCAATAACTTTTGATCTAATTGAAATTTTGAAAAGCGCTACATGTATTCGTGATCAGCGTCGGATTTTAAATAAGAAAATTGAGTTTGGTTGGAATAGGAGTTAGAAATTTTTTCCCTGTTCATGACGTCTCCCCTGCCAAATATCCAAAAAATGTGAAATTTTATTATTGCAATAACTTTTGATCTAATTGAAATTTTGAAAAGCGCTACATGTATTCGTGATCAGCGTCGGATTTTAAATAAGAAAATTGAGTTTGGTTGGAATAGGAGTTAGAAATTTTTTCCCTGTTCATGACGTCTCCCTGCCAAATATCCAAAAAATGTGAAATTTTATTATTGCAATAACTTTTGATCTAATTGAAATTTTGAAAAGCGCTACATGTATTCGTGATCAGCGTCGGATTTTAAATAAGAAAATTGAGTTTGGTTGGAATAGGAGTTAGAAATTTTTTCCCTGTTCATGACGTCTCCCTGCCAAATATCCAAAAAATGTGAAATTTTATTATTGCAATAACTTTTGATCTAATTGAAATTTTGAAAAGCGCTACATGTATTCGTGATCAGCGTCGGATTTTAAATAAGAAAATTGAGTTTGGTTGGAATAGGAGTTAGAAATTTTTTCCCTGTTCATGACGTCTCCCCTGCCAAATATCCAAAAAATGTGAAATTTTATTATTGCAATAACTTTTGATCTAATTGAAATTTTGAAAAGCGCTACATGTATTCGTGATCAGCGTCGGATTTTAAATAAGAAAATTGAGTTTGGTTGGAATAGGAGTTAGAAATTTTTTCCCTGTTCATGACGTCTCCCTGCCAAATATCCAAAAAATGTGAAATTTTATTATTGCAATAACTTTTGATCTAATTGAAATTTTGAAAAGCGCTACATGTATTCGTGATCAGCGTCGGATTTTAAATAAGAAAATTGAGTTTGGTTGGAATAGGAGTTAGAAATTTTTTCCCTGTTCATGACGTCTCCCCTGCCAAATATCCAAAAAATGTGAAATTTTATTATTGCAATAACTTTTGATCTAATTGAAATTTTGAAAAGCGCTACATGTATTCGTGATCAGCGTCGGATTTTAAATAAGAAAATTGAGTTTGGTTGGAATAGGAGTTAGAAATTTTTTCCCTGTTCATGACGTCTCCCCTGCCAAATATCCAAAAAATGTGAAATTTTATTATTGCAATAACTTTTGATCTAATTGAAATTTTGAAAAGCGCTACATGTATTCGTGATCAGCGTCGGATTTTAAATAAGAAAATTGAGTTTGGTTGGAATAGGAGTTAGAAATTTTTTCCCTGTTCATGACGTCTCCCCTGCCAAATATCCAAAAAATGTGAAATTTTATTATTGCAATAACTTTTGATCTAATTGAAATTTTGAAAAGCGCTACATGTATTCGTGATCAGCGTCGGATTTTAAATAAGAAAATTGAGTTTGGTTGGAATAGGAGTTAGAAATTTTTTCCCTGTTCATGACGTCTCCCTGCCAAATATCCAAAAAATGTGAAATTTTATTATTGCAATAACTTTTGATCTAATTGAAATTTTGAAAAGCGCTACATGTATTCGTGATCAGCGTCGGATTTTAAATAAGAAAATTGAGTTTGGTTGGAATAGGAGTTAGAAATTTTTTCCCTGTTCATGACGTCTCCCCTGCCAAATATCCAAAAAATGTGAAATTTTATTATTGCAATAACTTTTGATCTAATTGAAATTTTGAAAAGCGCTACATGTATTCGTGATCAGCGTCGGATTTTAAATAAGAAAATTGAGTTTGGTTGGAATAGGAGTTAGAAATTTTTTCCCTGTTCATGACGTCTCCCTGCCAAATATCCAAAAAATGTGAAATTTTATTATTGCAATAACTTTTGATCTAATTGAAATTTTGAAAAGCGCTACATGTATTCGTGATCAGCGTCGGATTTTAAATAAGAAAATTGAGTTTGGTTGGAATAGGAGTTAGAAATTTTTTCCCTGTTCATGACGTCTCCCCTGCCAAATATCCAAAAAATGTGAAATTTTATTATTGCAATAACTTTTGATCTAATTGAAATTTTGAAAAGCGCTACATGTATTCGTGATCAGCGTCGGATTTTAAATAAGAAAATTGAGTTTGGTTGGAATAGGAGTTAGAAATTTTTTCCCTGTTCATGACGTCTCCCCTGCCAAATATCCAAAAAATGTGAAATTTTATTATTGCAATAACTTTTGATCTAATTGAAATTTTGAAAAGCGCTACATGTATTCGTGATCAGCGTCGGATTTTAAATAAGAAAATTGAGTTTGGTTGGAATAGGAGTTAGAAATTTTTTCCCTGTTCATGACGTCTCCCCTGCCAAATATCCAAAAAATGTGAAATTTTATTATTGCAATAACTTTTGATCTAATTGAAATTTTGAAAAGCGCTACATGTATTCGTGATCAGCGTCGGATTTTAAATAAGAAAATTGAGTTTGGTTGGAATAGGAGTTAGAAATTTTTTCCCTGTTCATGACGTCTCCCTGCCAAATATCCAAAAAATGTGAAATTTTATTATTGCAATAACTTTTGATCTAATTGAAATTTTGAAAAGCGCTACATGTATTCGTGATCAGCGTCGGATTTTAAATAAGAAAATTGAGTTTGGTTTGAATAGGAGTTAGAAATTTTTTCCCTGTTCATGACGTCTCCCCTGCCAAATATCCAAAAAATGTGAAATTTTTTATTGCAATAACTTTTGATCTAATTGAAATTTTGAAAAGCGCTACATGTATTCGTGATCAGCGTCGGATTTTAAATAAGAAAATTGAGTTTGGTTGGAATAGGAGTTAGAAATTTTTTCCCTGTTCATGACGTCTCCCTGCCAAATATCCAAAAAATGTGAAATTTTATTATTGCAATAACTTTTGATCTAATTGAAATTTTGAAAAGCGCTACATGTATTCGTGATCAGCGTCGGATTTTAAATAAGAAAATTGAGTTTGGTTGGAATAGGAGTTAGAAATTTTTTCCCTGTTCATGACGTCTCCCCTGCCAAATATCCAAAAAATGTGAAATTTTATTATTGCAATAACTTTTGATCTAATTGAAATTTTGAAAAGCGCTACATGTATTCGTGATCAGCGTCGGATTTTAAATAAGAAAATTGAGTTTGGTTGGAATAGGAGTTAGAAATTTTTTCCCTGTTCATGACGTCTCCCTGCCAAATATCCAAAAAATGTGAAATTTTATTATTGCAATAACTTTTGATCTAATTGAAATTTTGAAAAGCGCTACATGTATTCGTGATCAGCGTCGGATTTTAAATAAGAAAATTGAGTTTGGTTGGAATAGGAGTTAGAAATTTTTTCCCTGTTCATGACGTCTCCCTGCCAAATATCCAAAAAATGTGAAATTTTATTATTGCAATAACTTTTGATCTAATTGAAATTTTGAAAAGCGCTACATGTATTCGTGATCAGCGTCGGATTTTAAATAAGAAAATTGAGTTTGGTTGGAATAGGAGTTAGAAATTTTTTCCCTGTTCATGACGTCTCCCCTGCCAAATATCCAAAAAATGTGAAATTTTATTATTGCAATAACTTTTGATCTAATTGAAATTTTGAAAAGCGCTACATGTATTCGTGATCAGCGTCGGATTTTAAATAAGAAAATTGAGTTTGGTTGGAATAGGAGTTAGAAATTTTTTCCCTGTTCATGACGTCTCCCCTGCCAAATATCCAAAAAATGTGAAATTTTATTATTGCAATAACTTTTGATCTAATTGAAATTTTGAAAAGCGCTACATGTATTCGTGATCAGCGTCGGATTTTAAATAAGAAAATTGAGTTTGGTTTGAATAGGAGTTAGAAATTTTTTCCCTGTTCATGACGTCTCCCCTGCCAAATATCCAAAAAATGTGAAATTTTTTATTGCAATAACTTTTGATCTAATTGAAATTTTGAAAAGCGCTACATGTATTCGTGATCAGCGTCGGATTTTAAATAAGAAAATTGAGTTTGGTTGGAATAGGAGTTAGAAATTTTTTCCCTGTTCATGACGTCTCCCTGCCAAATATCCAAAAAATGTGAAATTTTATTATTGCAATAACTTTTGATCTAATTGAAATTTTGAAAAGCGCTACATGTATTCGTGATCAGCGTCGGATTTTAAATAAGAAAATTGAGTTTGGTTGGAATAGGAGTTAGAAATTTTTTCCCTGTTCATGACGTCTCCCCTGCCAAATATCCAAAAAATGTGAAATTTTATTATTGCAATAACTTTTGATCTAATTGAAATTTTGAAAAGCGCTACATGTATTCGTGATCAGCGTCGGATTTTAAATAAGAAAATTGAGTTTGGTTGGAATAGGAGTTAGAAATTTTTTCCCTGTTCATGACGTCTCCCCTGCCAAATATCCAAAAAATGTGAAATTTTTTATTGCAATAACTTTTGATCTAATTGAAATTTTGAAAAGCGCTACATGTATTCGTGATCAGCGTCGGATTTTAAATAAGAAAATTGAGTTTGGTTGGAATAGGAGTTAGAAATTTTTTCCCTGTTCATGACGTCTCCCTGCCAAATATCCAAAAAATGTGAAATTTTATTATTGCAATAACTTTTGATCTAATTGAAATTTTGAAAAGCGCTACATGTATTCGTGATCAGCGTCGGATTTTAAATAAGAAAATTGAGTTTGGTTGGAATAGGAGTTAGAAATTTTTTCCCTGTTCATGACGTCTCCCCTGCCAAATATCCAAAAAATGTGAAATTTTATTATTGCAATAACTTTTGATCTAATTGAAATTTTGAAAAGCGCTACATGTATTCGTGATCAGCGTCGGATTTTAAATAAGAAAATTGAGTTTGGTTGGAATAGGAGTTAGAAATTTTTTCCCTGTTCATGACGTCTCCCCTGCCAAATATCCAAAAAATGTGAAATTTTATTATTGCAATAACTTTTGATCTAATTGAAATTTTGAAAAGCGCTACATGTATTCGTGATCAGCGTCGGATTTTAAATAAGAAAATTGAGTTTGGTTGGAATAGGAGTTAGAAATTTTTTCCCTGTTCATGACGTCTCCCTGCCAAATATCCAAAAAATGTGAAATTTTATTATTGCAATAACTTTTGATCTAATTGAAATTTTGAAAAGCGCTACATGTATTCGTGATCAGCGTCGGATTTTAAATAAGAAAATTGAGTTTGGTTGGAATAGGAGTTAGAAATTTTTTCCCTGTTCATGACGTCTCCCCTGCCAAATATCCAAAAAATGTGAAATTTTATTATTGCAATAACTTTTGATCTAATTGAAATTTTGAAAAGCGCTACATGTATTCGTGATCAGCGTCGGATTTTAAATAAGAAAATTGAGTTTGGTTGGAATAGGAGTTAGAAATTTTTTCCCTGTTCATGACGTCTCCCCTGCCAAATATCCAAAAAATGTGAAATTTTATTATTGCAATAACTTTTGATCTAATTGAAATTTTGAAAAGCGCTACATGTATTCGTGATCAGCGTCGGATTTTAAATAAGAAAATTGAGTTTGGTTGGAATAGGAGTTAGAAATTTTTTCCCTGTTCATGACGTCTCCCTGCCAAATATCCAAAAAATGTGAAATTTTATTATTGCAATAACTTTTGATCTAATTGAAATTTTGAAAAGCGCTACATGTATTCGTGATCAGCGTCGGATTTTAAATAAGAAAATTGAGTTTGGTTGGAATAGGAGTTAGAAATTTTTTCCCTGTTCATGACGTCTCCCCTGCCAAATATCCAAAAAATGTGAAATTTTATTATTGCAATAACTTTTGATCTAATTGAAATTTTGAAAAGCGCTACATGTATTCGTGATCAGCGTCGGATTTTAAATAAGAAAATTGAGTTTGGTTGAATAGGAGTTAGAAATTTTTTCCCTGTTCATGACGTCTCCCCTGCCAAATATCCAAAAAATGTGAAATTTTTTATTGCAATAACTTTTGATCTAATTGAAATTTTGAAAAGCGCTACATGTATTCGTGATCAGCGTCGGATTTTAAATAAGAAAATTGAGTTTGGTTGGAATAGGAGTTAGAAATTTTTTCCCTGTTCATGACGTCTCCCCTGCCAAATATCCAAAAAATGTGAAATTTTATTATTGCAATAACTTTTGATCTAATTGAAATTTTGAAAAGCGCTACATGTATTCGTGATCAGCGTCGGATTTTAAATAAGAAAATTGAGTTTGGTTGGAATAGGAGTTAGAAATTTTTTCCCTGTTCATGACGTCTCCCCTGCCAAATATCCAAAAAATGTGAAATTTTATTATTGCAATAACTTTTGATCTAATTGAAATTTTGAAAAGCGCTACATGTATTCGTGATCAGCGTCGGATTTTAAATAAGAAAATTGAGTTTGGTTGGAATAGGAGTTAGAAATTTTTTCCCTGTTCATGACGTCTCCCCTGCCAAATATCCAAAAAATGTGAAATTTTATTATTGCAATAACTTTTGATCTAATTGAAATTTTGAAAAGCGCTACATGTATTCGTGATCAGCGTCGGATTTTAAATAAGAAAATTGAGTTTGGTTGGAATAGGAGTTAGAAATTTTTTCCCTGTTCATGACGTCTCCCTGCCAAATATCCAAAAAATGTGAAATTTTATTATTGCAATAACTTTTGATCTAATTGAAATTTTGAAAAGCGCTACATGTATTCGTGATCAGCGTCGGATTTTAAATAAGAAAATTGAGTTTGGTTGGAATAGGAGTTAGAAATTTTTTCCCTGTTCATGACGTCTCCCCTGCCAAATATCCAAAAAATGTGAAATTTTATTATTGCAATAACTTTTGATCTAATTGAAATTTTGAAAAGCGCTACATGTATTCGTGATCAGCGTCGGATTTTAAATAAGAAAATTGAGTTTGGTTGGAATAGGAGTTAGAAATTTTTTCCCTGTTCATGACGTCTCCCCTGCCAAATATCCAAAAAATGTGAAATTTTATTATTGCAATAACTTTTGATCTAATTGAAATTTTGAAAAGCGCTACATGTATTCGTGATCAGCGTCGGATTTTAAATAAGAAAATTGAGTTTGGTTGGAATAGGAGTTAGAAATTTTTTCCCTGTTCATGACGTCTCCCCTGCCAAATATCCAAAAAATGTGAAATTTTATTATTGCAATAACTTTTGATCTAATTGAAATTTTGAAAAGCGCTACATGTATTCGTGATCAGCGTCGGATTTTAAATAAGAAAATTGAGTTTGGTTGGAATAGGAGTTAGAAATTTTTTCCCTGTTCATGACGTCTCCCTGCCAAATATCCAAAAAATGTGAAATTTTATTATTGCAATAACTTTTGATCTAATTGAAATTTTGAAAAGCGCTACATGTATTCGTGATCAGCGTCGGATTTTAAATAAGAAAATTGAGTTTGGTTGGAATAGGAGTTAGAAATTTTTTCCCTGTTCATGACGTCTCCCCTGCCAAATATCCAAAAAATGTGAAATTTTATTATTGCAATAACTTTTGATCTAATTGAAATTTTGAAAAGCGCTACATGTATTCGTGATCAGCGTCGGATTTTAAATAAGAAAATTGAGTTTGGTTGGAATAGGAGTTAGAAATTTTTTCCCTGTTCATGACGTCTCCCCTGCCAAATATCCAAAAAATGTGAAATTTTATTATTGCAATAACTTTTGATCTAATTGAAATTTTGAAAAGCGCTACATGTATTCGTGATCAGCGTCGGATTTTAAATAAGAAAATTGAGTTTGGTTGGAATAGGAGTTAGAAATTTTTTCCCTGTTCATGACGTCTCCCCTGCCAAATATCCAAAAAATGTGAAATTTTATTATTGCAATAACTTTTGATCTAATTGAAATTTTGAAAAGCGCTACATGTATTCGTGATCAGCGTCGGATTTTAAATAAGAAAATTGAGTTTGGTTGGAATAGGAGTTAGAAATTTTTTCCCTGTTCATGACGTCTCCCCTGCCAAATATCCAAAAAATGTGAAATTTTTTATTGCAATAACTTTTGATCTAATTGAAATTTTGAAAAGCGCTACATGTATTCGTGATCAGCGTCGGATTTTAAATAAGAAAATTGAGTTTGGTTGAATAGGAGTTAGAAATTTTTTCCCTGTTCATGACGTCTCCCCTGCCAAATATCCAAAAAATGTGAAATTTTATTATTGCAATAACTTTTGATCTAATTGAAATTTTGAAAAGCGCTACATGTATTCGTGATCAGCGTCGGATTTTAAATAAGAAAATTGAGTTTGGTTGGAATAGGAGTTAGAAATTTTTTCCCTGTTCATGACGTCTCCCCTGCCAAATATCCAAAAAATGTGAAATTTTATTATTGCAATAACTTTTGATCTAATTGAAATTTTGAAAAGCGCTACATGTATTCGTGATCAGCGTCGGATTTTAAATAAGAAAATTGAGTTTGGTTGGAATAGGAGTTAGAAATTTTTTCCCTGTTCATGACGTCTCCCCTGCCAAATATCCAAAAAATGTGAAATTTTATTATTGCAATAACTTTTGATCTAATTGAAATTTTGAAAAGCGCTACATGTATTCGTGATCAGCGTCGGATTTTAAATAAGAAAATTGAGTTTGGTTGAATAGGAGTTAGAAATTTTTTCCCTGTTCATGACGTCTCCCCTGCCAAATATCCAAAAAATGTGAAATTTTTTATTGCAATAACTTTTGATCTAATTGAAATTTTGAAAAGCGCTACATGTATTCGTGATCAGCGTCGGATTTTAAATAAGAAAATTGAGTTTGGTTGGAATAGGAGTTAGAAATTTTTTCCCTGTTCATGACGTCTCCCTGCCAAATATCCAAAAAATGTGAAATTTTTTATTGCAATAACTTTTGATCTAATTGAAATTTTGAAAAGCGCTACATGTATTCGTGATCAGCGTCGGATTTTAAATAAGAAAATTGAGTTTGGTTGGAATAGGAGTTAGAAATTTTTTCCCTGTTCATGACGTCTCCCCTGCCAAATATCCAAAAAATGTGAAATTTTATTATTGCAATAACTTTTGATCTAATTGAAATTTTGAAAAGCGCTACATGTATTCGTGATCAGCGTCGGATTTTAAATAAGAAAATTGAGTTTGGTTGGAATAGGAGTTAGAAATTTTTTCCCTGTTCATGACGTCTCCCTGCCAAATATCCAAAAAATGTGAAATTTTATTATTGCAATAACTTTTGATCTAATTGAAATTTTGAAAAGCGCTACATGTATTCGTGATCAGCGTCGGATTTTAAATAAGAAAATTGAGTTTGGTTGGAATAGGAGTTAGAAATTTTTTCCCTGTTCATGACGTCTCCCCTGCCAAATATCCAAAAAATGTGAAATTTTATTATTGCAATAACTTTTGATCTAATTGAAATTTTGAAAAGCGCTACATGTATTCGTGATCAGCGTCGGATTTTAAATAAGAAAATTGAGTTTGGTTGGAATAGGAGTTAGAAATTTTTTCCCTGTTCATGACGTCTCCCCTGCCAAATATCCAAAAAATGTGAAATTTTATTATTGCAATAACTTTTGATCTAATTGAAATTTTGAAAAGCGCTACATGTATTCGTGATCAGCGTCGGATTTTAAATAAGAAAATTGAGTTTGGTTGGAATAGGAGTTAGAAATTTTTTCCCTGTTCATGACGTCTCCCCTGCCAAATATCCAAAAAATGTGAAATTTTATTATTGCAATAACTTTTGATCTAATTGAAATTTTGAAAAGCGCTACATGTATTCGTGATCAGCGTCGGATTTTAAATAAGAAAATTGAGTTTGGTTGGAATAGGAGTTAGAAATTTTTTCCCTGTTCATGACGTCTCCCCTGCCAAATATCCAAAAAATGTGAAATTTTATTATTGCAATAACTTTTGATCTAATTGAAATTTTGAAAAGCGCTACATGTATTCGTGATCAGCGTCGGATTTTAAATAAGAAAATTGAGTTTGGTTGGAATAGGAGTTAGAAATTTTTTCCCTGTTCATGACGTCTCCCCTGCCAAATATCCAAAAAATGTGAAATTTTATTATTGCAATAACTTTTGATCTAATTGAAATTTTGAAAAGCGCTACATGTATTCGTGATCAGCGTCGGATTTTAAATAAGAAAATTGAGTTTGGTTTGAATAGGAGTTAGAAATTTTTTCCCTGTTCATGACGTCTCCCCTGCCAAATATCCAAAAAATGTGAAATTTTTTATTGCAATAACTTTTGATCTAATTGAAATTTTGAAAAGCGCTACATGTATTCGTGATCAGCGTCGGATTTTACATGAGAAAATTGAGTTTGGTTGGAATAGGAGTTAGAAATTTTTTCCCTGTTCATGACGTCTCCCTGCCAAATATCCAAAAAATGTGAAATTTTATTATTGCAATAACTTTTGATCTAATTGAAATTTTGAAAAGCGCTACATGTATTCGTGATCAGCGTCGGATTTTAAATAAGAAAATTGAGTTTGGTTGAATAGGAGTTAGAAATTTTTTCCCTGTTCATGACGTCTCCCCTGCCAAATATCCAAAAAATGTGAAATTTTTTATTGCAATAACTTTTGATCTAATTGAAATTTTGAAAAGCGCTACATGTATTCGTGATCAGCGTCGGATTTTAAATAAGAAAATTGAGTTTGGTTGGAATAGGAGTTAGAAATTTTTTCCCTGTTCATGACGTCTCCCCTGCCAAATATCCAAAAAATGTGAAATTTTATTATTGCAATAACTTTTGATCTAATTGAAATTTTGAAAAGCGCTACATGTATTCGTGATCAGCGTCGGATTTTAAATAAGAAAATTGAGTTTGGTTGAATAGGAGTTAGAAATTTTTTCCCTGTTCATGACGTCTCCCCTGCCAAATATCCAAAAAATGTGAAATTTTATTATTGCAATAACTTTTGATCTAATTGAAATTTTGAAAAGCGCTACATGTATTCGTGATCAGCGTCGGATTTTAAATAAGAAAATTGAGTTTGGTTGGAATAGGAGTTAGAAATTTTTTCCCTGTTCATGACGTCTCCCTGCCAAATATCCAAAAAATGTGAAATTTTATTATTGCAATAACTTTTGATCTAATTGAAATTTTGAAAAGCGCTACATGTATTCGTGATCAGCGTCGGATTTTAAATAAGAAAATTGAGTTTGGTTGGAATAGGAGTTAGAAATTTTTTCCCTGTTCATGACGTCTCCCCTGCCAAATATCCAAAAAATGTGAAATTTTATTATTGCAATAACTTTTGATCTAATTGAAATTTTGAAAAGCGCTACATGTATTCGTGATCAGCGTCGGATTTTAAATAAGAAAATTGAGTTTGGTTTGAATAGGAGTTAGAAATTTTTTCCCTGTTCATGACGTCTCCCCTGCCAAATATCCAAAAAATGTGAAATTTTTTATTGCAATAACTTTTGATCTAATTGAAATTTTGAAAAGCGCTACATGTATTCGTGATCAGCGTCGGATTTTAAATAAGAAAATTGAGTTTGGTTGGAATAGGAGTTAGAAATTTTTTCCCTGTTCATGACGTCTCCCCTGCCAAATATCCAAAAAATGTGAAATTTTATTATTGCAATAACTTTTGATCTAATTGAAATTTTGAAAAGCGCTACATGTATTCGTGATCAGCGTCGGATTTTAAATAAGAAAATTGAGTTTGGTTGGAATAGGAGTTAGAAATTTTTTCCCTGTTCATGACGTCTCCCCTGCCAAATATCCAAAAAATGTGAAATTTTATTATTGCAATAACTTTTGATCTAATTGAAATTTTGAAAAGCGCTACATGTATTCGTGATCAGCGTCGGATTTTAAATAAGAAAATTGAGTTTGGTTTGAATAGGAGTTAGAAATTTTTTCCCTGTTCATGACGTCTCCCCTGCCAAATATCCAAAAAATGTGAAATTTTTTATTGCAATAACTTTTGATCTAATTGAAATTTTGAAAAGCGCTACATGTATTCGTGATCAGCGTCGGATTTTAAATAAGAAAATTGAGTTTGGTTGGAATAGGAGTTAGAAATTTTTTCCCTGTTCATGACGTCTCCCTGCCAAATATCCAAAAAATGTGAAATTTTATTATTGCAATAACTTTTGATCTAATTGAAATTTTGAAAAGCGCTACATGTATTCGTGATCAGCGTCGGATTTTAAATAAGAAAATTGAGTTTGGTTGGAATAGGAGTTAGAAATTTTTTCCCTGTTCATGACGTCTCCCCTGCCAAATATCCAAAAAATGTGAAATTTTATTATTGCAATAACTTTTGATCTAATTGAAATTTTGAAAAGCGCTACATGTATTCGTGATCAGCGTCGGATTTTAAATAAGAAAATTGAGTTTGGTTGAATAGGAGTTAGAAATTTTTTCCCTGTTCATGACGTCTCCCCTGCCAAATATCCAAAAAATGTGAAATTTTATTATTGCAATAACTTTTGATCTAATTGAAATTTTGAAAAGCGCTACATGTATTCGTGATCAGCGTCGGATTTTAAATAAGAAAATTGAGTTTGGTTGGAATAGGAGTTAGAAATTTTTTCCCTGTTCATGACGTCTCCCCTGCCAAATATCCAAAAAATGTGAAATTTTATTATTGCAATAACTTTTGATCTAATTGAAATTTTGAAAAGCGCTACATGTATTCGTGATCAGCGTCGGATTTTAAATAAGAAAATTGAGTTTGGTTGGAATAGA
>BMAO01031475.1:0-21515 GCA_019973975.1 Trichonephila clavata | reverse complement strand
AGACAAATATTCAGAATCCCTAGACAAACGCTTCCAAAACGAATTAAGTTGTCTTACAGCTTTATCTTTGGAATTTCCTAAACACGACTGATCCTTACTCAACGCCATTGATACTACATATCTACCATCTCTATTTCTCTTATGGGTATTCCGCAAAATGTTCCTCGCATAAAGAAGCCTCCGTGTTTTCCTTAAGCTCTACTTCAACGCTTTCGATTTCCCAAATTGTTTTAACGTTTTGTTAAGTCATCGTCGAGAACCAACCCACAATGAACACGATCCTCCACCACCTGATCTACAATCCCACTAACAACGTAACCAAAGACAGTATTTTGCAACAGCAATTGCGAGTTTTCAACTTATATCTTTCCCGGTTTCAACAGCTCATAAAAGACCTCCGCTCCAATCACATATCAATTTTGTCAGGAACACTGAACCAGGATCAGCTAAAGACACATGCTCCGAAATATTAACATCCACACTGACCACTTTATTTGGAATAAGATTGGCAATTTTATTGACCACCAGCATCAATAACTCCTTCTCAAAGCTTTTATCTCTGTTTGCCACCGAAGTCCTTCCACAATTCTTCACCACCATACTAGCATCATTAATGCATGAAACCACGGTATTTACTTTCTCCAAATTAAGATGCAACCTCTCTGCGCACGATCTAGTACACAAACAAGATTGAGAACCACTATCGAGAAGACATCTCACCTCAAACCATTGCGAGAATTTGTTTTTAACAAATGCACGAATAGTGCTTAAAGAACATTTTTTTGCCTTTCCCTTCACAAGGCTAGTCGCTACCAATTGGGATTGCGAAACCGCTTCCGGAGTTTCCTCGCTCTGTTTTGGGACAAAAACAGGTGCATCGAACTTCAACTGAGACGGGGATATCTTGAGTTTTCACGCGGGAAGTGAATCAAACTATGATAGGCTTCGAGCGAAAACAATTTTTAACTGACCGACATTCACTCAATTTATGAGGCATAAAACAACGAAAACAAAGATTATTTCGCTTAATCACCTCTGCTCTTTCCCAGACTGAAAGTCGCGTAAATTGTGGACATTTAGAAAGGGAGTGTGATAATCGCTTACAAAGAACACAAGTCGTATTTTTAGTTTCCGACAAGAAGACCCTGGATACATTTGTATTTGTTTTCCAATTTGGAGTTCTTTGCCATTTATTTCCTACCACTCGTTTTAATTCACCCATGGCATTTCTATTCACCAATTCATTCGAATTCCCACCTCTAGATGATAAATAAATGTCACACTCTCGTCCAAGCTGCTTAGGTTTTGAAAAAGACTTCACCCTGTTTAATTCCAATATGCATCTTTAATTCATAGAGTCTCAAAAAGTCTATCCGAAACTATAAGATCACACAGAGATTTAAAATCCGTTACTTTGCGCAATTGACAGTAATAGTCGAAGGAAGCATACGAACGAGAAGCAAATTGAACATAATTTTCCGATTGTTGTTTTTGAGCTCTTTTAAAATTATTAAGACACTCTTGTGGTGTAGGCTGAAATTCCCTTAATACTAATTCTTTTATTTTTTTATAATCGCTCAAGTCCTCCTGGTCAACATAAGTAAGCAAGTTATTTACTTTTTCTCCTAGAATATTTAACAGAATCTCGGCTTTAAATTCATTAGGTACAGATTTATTTTCGAAGGCCCTTTCCAAAGAATGAAAAAACAAGTTATATATATATACGATTCCGATTTAACGGGGACAGGAACTGTCAAAACTTTCACACTTCGAATGAGACATTCTAAGTTATCGGTTAGAGAACTCGATTCTTTTGTTTCAGAAATTTGGGATATATTTGCTAAGCCCTTCTTTGCATTTATAAGCTCTAGCTCTTTTTCAAATTGGGATAATTTTAATTTCTGCAATTCTATTTCATCCCTCTTTTCTACTTGAATATTTGACATGAGTTGACGTACAAAGTCAATATCGTCCCTATACAAATTACTCGATTCAATTAAGTTTTTCAGTTGAATCACCTTAGCCTCAACAGGAATCTCCAGACCCATTTCCTCCGCCAACCTTATGAGCTCAGTCTTCTTATAGTTTAATTTAAAAGCCATTACTATTCACAAAAATCAAACTACTCCAAAACAGCTAAACAGAAAACCCAACTTCACATTTAAATTTCGAACCCAAGTAAACCAAAATCACTGACAAACGCAACCATTAAACAAGGAATAATTCAAAGGCAGACAACACAATACACTGCAATATTAATAACAACAAATTCACACTAAAACTCTACACATAAACCAATTAATGACAAGTAAAACCTGCGACAACGCAATACGAATAATTAACAAACATGAATCCGCCCGCACTAATAAACGCATTTCTCACATACCTCAAATCTTTCATAGTCGAATTCAGCACACTTCAATCCACAGGTCACCGACCTTTCTCTCCAATCGGTCGGACCAGATGTTTACGCACGCACTAGACACAGAAATTCACAACACAAGCAAGTAGACTGTAAAACACACACACACTAAATTTTATTTACAAAACACATGCACTGTATAAAGGAACAGGCACGCCACCTATCGATGACATCATCAAAAGAAAATGAATGATATTGAATTACTCCAATAATTCTCAGTTCTTTCTATTAAAAACAAAAAGAATTTGATTAAAATAATGGTTGAATGTAAATTTAATTTTTTGTTCTTTTTTTTTTTCTTTCACTATTCCCCATTATTTCAAAGTGAATGTTTTTTCATACTTTTGATTTTTCTACCATGCCTCTATTCAAATTAATTTTTCTGATATTTTATTTGGAGAATTGCTATGAAAGAGAGGAAAGTGTGGTGCTACAGTATGATTAATAAATGGACCCTCCTAGAGGAAGAAAAGGGAAGGAATGTTAGTTTGTCTCCAATCCCTAAATACTTTCCTTTACAGGGAAGTTTTCTATTGGAGCGCCTAGCCTGTCAGGGCTTTTATCTCCTATCTTAGATGGTGAATGCAATACTTTCCTTTGTAATTGACCCATCTCATGATTCACAGGGGGGGGGGGCTGTTTTACGACACTTTGAAGAGGAACAGGACAATCTGCTTATTATGAAAACCTGGGAACATTTTTTCTTGTTTCTTTTTTCCTGATTTATTATTTTGGCTAGATATTTTTAACGCTTTATCTTGATTAGAACGCAAAATATTTTAAATGTAACTGGATTAATAATTTTTTGTGAGTTTTTGTAAAGTAGTTAATAACATAAAAATAGACATTTTAATAAATACTGGAAAATAATTGCTATTATGTATCTCACTATGCTGCACATCAAATTTTATCATTATTACACTTTTATTAAGTTTTTCAACGGAATTTGTTTGTGAGAAATTTAATGAAAATATAATTGTAAGAAAAATATCGAAGTCGTGGTTCTATTTTAGAAGTCTATTTTTATAACTATTCGACGGTGTGTGAAAACTTTATTTAAGATTATAGCGAGATAAAAAAAAAAGGTCAAAGCAAAATGACCGTAGAAGTAGAATACATATACATATTTTAAATTTTCTAAGAAATATGAATATTTTTCGTTTAATTTTTTGCTGATTCCTTTTTAGGTTGCTAACTTAAAAAATGAATGTTTGAAAATCATTGATTTAACTCACATTATTTTTAAAAATTTTAATTTTTTTCCAAAAAATATATAATTTTTAAAAACATGTAAGCAGGGATATACATACAGCCTTTATACATTGTAAAAATCTATTTTTGAAACGTATTTTTAAAAATTAATACAGAATGCTAGAAACGATTGAAAGCAAACCTAATCAATATCCAACAGTAATTGCGCTCTCTGAAATAAAAAATATAGATGTGAACAGAAACTTCTACTATAATAAAAGTAAACAAATAGATTTTTCGTTAATTTCTGATTGAATTTCGTTGGGCGATACAATGTGAGGGGTATAGAGGCGACGAACTTCGCAATTTTAAATCACGGTGAATTGAGGAGGATGACACCTGAGTTGACATTTTACTCTCCAGACTGTTTGGATTGGAAATACACTATTAATTTTTTTTATTTAATCTAGAGTTATATATAAGGGGCATAACTAGGTAACCAAAGGCCCTAGTGCAACAACAACAACAAAAAAACCGAGGGTCCTAATTTGATTGGGCTTTATCAAGTAAAAATATATTAGTATTTTAAAAATACAAAGCTACTTTAAAATCAGCCCTTTATTATGCTCTGCAGAATATAGGAAGTGGCACTGTTAGCCAAGGTCAAGGTAACAGACTCGTGGCTGGCATGTCATGAGTTCGAGTCCAGTACCACTGAAGACCCGCCGTGTAGGGGAAGGATGGATGTCAAATCTGTCGACAGATCAAATGTCCTCCCGTTGGTGTGGTGTGGTAGTTAGGAGAGGGGATGCCAGCTCGGGCGTCGTCTTCGTCACTTGACCATGGTTCAAAATTACGAGGTTCGTCGCTAAAATCCCTTGTGTAACTGAACAGGGTGACGTTAAAATTCACTCACGCAGAACAGAGGAAAGTAAAGCTACATACTACTTACATATATGAGTTTTCCTGAGTAAACGTGATTAACCAGGTTCGATTTAACATGGGATAGACGGAAAACGATACAAAAAATAAGCATGAAAATTATACAATATTATTATAATTATTTTTAAAAAAACAACCTGTAAAAGAACAGAGGAGTGGGACAAAATTACATAAATCTATTTACTACAGATACGAGTGGGGGCGAAATGCTCAAACAGGAAAATAGCTTATTATGAATAATACTGTTATTAAAAAAATTATCAAGAAGAAATAGCTTCCTGTGTAAGTTAAAGATGCATTTTTCATGGAACCTGAAGCTTATTTTCAAGTAACACTTGGAAAAACGAAAAAAGAAAAATAACATAAATTTTCAATAAGTAAAATTCGCAACACCATATACACAAAGGAGGGGAAGGATTTTCTTTCATTGTTTAAATTTGTCTTTAATTTTAAGAAATACTTAAATAGAAGATAAATTTAAAATTTTAGGTTTTTTTCAGAATACATAAGCATTCTTCCGTTTTCAATTTTATAAAAGAATGTAGGACTGTACTGTACACATCCTTCAAAAGTTACCTAATGAGAAAGGAAGAAAGCCAATCAGTTTTTATTCTTTTTGTGTTCATACTTTTTGCTAAAGAAAAAAAATTAATAATTCCATAACAAAATTTTTTTTGATGCTTTAAAGTTTGTACTTTGCTGAAAAAAGTGAAAAATAAAACTTCATATGCAATTTCAAAAATTCGCTAGGTAGGCTATAAGAGCTTCATTTTGTTACAAGTAATCGTAAATCGCAATACAATTAACATCATATGTACCAAGTATTCACATGCACTTAGAAATTTGTAAGATCAAGAAGCTGCAAACAATGTTATGCATGACAAACATTTATATCTTATTTTCGAAACATGTAATTAAAAGATTTTAAAAGTACAAAGTTTATATTTTATTTAGAAATTAAATATACAAATTCGTATATAAAATTCTTTTAAATTTCTTAAAAATCGAATGCTGAAGCACGTATAAAATACTTTGTCAATGCAACAGTAAAATTCAAACATTTAAGTTAATAAAACTGAACCGTAAAAAATATGTTATACAAAATTTAAAAAAGTATTTCTGTTAAATTATATCTAGCAAAAAGTTTAAGTGAACATTTCGTATATAAAAATAAACGCGAATTTTTTTAAGAAGAGCACTAGAAATTTTTTTCCCCTTAGAATACATACAAAAACTTAGGACTTCTCAGACAGGGTCGGACAAACCGGACCCATGTCCGGGGCGGCATTTGGACCAAATTTTAAAAATACCTTTTTTTTTTTGTTATGGAAAATTTGGAAAAGGAAGTTAAAGTACACTATCTAGGGGAAAATATTCAGAACGAGATAATTTCTCTTTTATATGAGAATATTAAATTACACATTGTTCATAAAATTAAACAAGCTAAATGTTATTCGATAATTTTAGATTGCGCCCCTGATGCCAGCAAGATCGAACAAATGACATTTATGGTAAGGTATACATGTATTGAAAAATCTAACTCCAACGGAGTTTTTTTTTTTTTGGGGGGGGGTTTCCTTCCAGTTGAAAGATTAACTGGAAGAGAACTTCCAAATTTAATAGTTGAGAAACTTTAAAAAAAAATTAGGGCTAAATGTACTAGATATGCGGGGGCAGGCCTGATGTTGACCGACGGAGAATCATTGGATGTAAACGCGCTTGATTGAGCAGATGAGAAAATGTCAGTTAAAAAAAAAAGCGTAGCTGAAGTTTTAAAATTCATTTCTGTTTTAGAATTTGCTCCAAATCTTGCTATTGCATTTATTTTACTTTCTTTGCTAATAAGTTTGGCAAGTGTAGATATTAATTTCTCAAAATTAAAATTAATAAAAAAAATTTTACAGTTTACAAATTTTAAAGATAGATTAAATGGCTTAGCTACATTGGCTATCGAACATGAAATAGCTGAACAAATTGATCAGAAAGTTTTCAGAATTAAAAGTCAGAAGAAAAAAAAACAGTGGTAATTTCTTATGTTTTAGTTTTTAGTATATATATATATATATATATACATATATATGAACTGTTAGCTCTCTTTTTCTTCGCAAGGAATATTCAAGTTTTATAGGTGTGCATTTATGACCAATTTTTATCTTTTAATAATAGTTTTTTTTTTTTTACTTTGGCGAGAGGGGCGGCATTTTTCATTTTTGTCCGGGACGGCAAAATTGCTAGAGCCGGCAGTCTCAGATAATATAAATTTGATTGTAATGGGCTTACAAGGGGGCAGTCATTTCAAAAGTTTTTTAAGTACCACCAATTGTCTATCGGAAAATATTAGGGGCCCCCTATAAAGTCTGGTTTTAAGCCCCAAGCCGGATCTTACAAAGGATTACTTTTTTGACATCATTCAGGCTATGGGCCCCTTGAATCCTGGGCCTCCCTGCGATGCGGGGGTGTACTTTACGCCATTGAGTACCACTGACATCTCTTTAAAAACATATTAAATATATTTTGATGGATTTAAGTATTAAATAAATGGAATTAACTCATTAAATTTGATGTATTGTGAAAAGTAGAGAAAAATAAATTAGCAGCTCGCATCAATAGGATGACGTTTACTGTAACGATCATTAATTAAAAAAATTGAAGTTAATTTATTATTTTCAAGTCATATTGTTGACATTCGTCAAAAACGTTTATATTCTGGATAACGTGATATGGCTTGGTGCCCAAAGCCTGATTTTGCAGGAGGGCCCTAATATTCTACGTAACGCCACTGTTAACTATTAAATTTCTTTCATCAGATTATTTTCCAAAAACTCAATAAATGTTTTGTTTTTCAAAAAATTTGAGAATTTTGTAATCAATTTCGTTAAGTTCTTGTGAATGTATTTGTTTCATTGATTTTATTAAATACATGAATATTCATATCTATGTAAATAAAATGTACTCTAATAAACTTAATTTTCTTGAAATATGTTTTTTTTTACAATATCCTTTAACATGAAAAAATATTTCAATTCCAAAATAATCAGTTTCGTGTAAAACAATTTTTTTTCTCACCGTATTCAGAAATATAGGTGTTTTTTTAAAAACAACTAAAAAAAATATTAATATAATGGGAAAATGACTACAACCTAATAATGATAAATGCTTTACTGAACAAAATGAAGGATGAAATATTTAAAATATAGTAAACACCAAAGGAGAACGTCTTCCTCCTACGTCTAGAGCTTAGCGTCTCTAACGTCCGTCTGCCTCATTTCCTGTGTGTCCTTCAGTCGGACATTCCTGGCGGGGTGTGACGTCAGTGTGGACTACTCCACCCTAAGTACAGGGGGAGGGGTTGTGACATCGCCCATATCCAACCCTAAATCGGCCATCATGACCGGGAAGGCGACCTCGCCTGATTATTTACAATGATAAAATGGTACAGATATATAGTAATAAAATATTAAAAATATACACAGTTACACAGTAGATAAAAGAATTATACACAACACAAAATATCATCAAATAAAAATTACAAAAATACTGAAAAATGAGCAAATTTAAAGTAATAATTGATAAATAGGAAAAATTTCATACATTACCACTGGGGTAAAACAAATTATGTTAACGATACAAATAAGATCAAGGCTAAAATAAGATTCTGGAATAAGGAACACAGGAACATATTCAAGCAAGATACTTCTAAATACTTAAATTTGTACTAAAATGAAATAAGAAAATATTAGAGTCATTCAAATAAAAATGAGAGCAAAAATAAATAAATAAATAAAAAGTCTGTTGATAATATCTATAACGAAAGTCTTTCACAGGAAGAAAAATTGTGAACAGTTTTTAATGGAGAAATCATGTAGAGTTAATTTGGTTTGGCCAGAGTTTCATGAATTCTGCACAAGTAGATATTTTTGATGGTCCGTCGACGAAATCACACTTTTCTACGTCATAAGTGTCATTGTGCTTGACTTTTGTAACTTTGTATGGTCCGAGGTATTTTTGCTTAAGTTTCAAGCCTGGACCAAACTGAGTGCGTTTAATTGCTACTAGGTCGTGTAGTTGATATTTATGAGCTTGTCTGCGCCGGAGATTGTACGTGCGGCGATTCTCATTTTGAACCTTGTAGATTTGCTTTTTGGCATCTTGACGGAGAGCATCACGTTGTTCTTGGAATTGAGCTGTAATCTCATCGTTAAGAAGTTGGACTATCTCAATGTCCTGGCAAGACTTCATCTTGGTGCCGAAAAGGAGTTCAAATGGAGTCATCTTGATGCTTCTTTGAAAAGTTGAGTTCAGGATTTCTTGCAGGTGGGGTACGTGAGAGTACCATTTCTCAGGATCGTCGACAGAAAGTTTTGACAGCACAGCAATGATGGTGGAATTTTGTTTTTCAATTTGGCCATTAGATCTTGGGAGACCAGTTGTAATGGAGATATGAAGGATGTTTTGCTTATTACAGTAATCTTCAAATGCGGAGGAAGTAAATGCGGATCCTTTATCAGTGATAATCCCAGCGGGGTTTCCGAAGACATGTCGTTGGTTTTCTAATCGTTTTATGATTTCTGCAGCGTCCGTAGATCTAGTGGGATACAGCCATGTAAATTTACTGAATGCGTCTATCACTGCAAAAACGTGCTTGTATTTCTTAGAAGTTGTCGCTAGAGGACCCAAATGATCTAGATGAAATGTATGGAGTGGTAAGTCGTTCTTTTCTATCGGGTTAAGCATGCCATCTTGTTTACCACGTTTCCGGTTTGTGAGAATGCATGTAACATAGTTTTGAATGCATATTTCAACTTTGTCTTTAAGTCGTGGGATGTAAAAGTCTTTGCTAATTAAATCTTGTGTGCGTAGAACAGCAAAATAGCCACGTTCATGTGCAGTTTTAATGATATTAGCCTGCATTTCGTCAGGTACCACTAGTAAATCGGTGCCATTGACTGTTTTGTACAGAAGTTTGTTTTTTACGATATAGTTATCATGCAGCGTTGTTTCTAGAAGCGTCTTTATCGCTGTTATTTGGTCATCAGCCTGTTGTGCTTTGAGAAATTGAAGATGGACACTATTTTGGATTAGCATACAATGTGGAGGTCGACTGAGAGCATCCACGTGAGCCATCTTTGAGCCTGTACGGTGTTCTATTGTATAGTTAAATTCTTGGAGATAAAGTGCCCATCTGGCTATAATGGGGTTAAGCTCTTTTTTACTTAGTGTTTTGACGACGGCGTCACAGTCAGCAATAATTTTGAATGATGTTCCTAGTACGTAGATGCGAAACTTTTTAAGTGCTTCGACCACTGCAAGGACTTCTAGTTCAAAACTAGTGTACTTTCTTTCATTGTCTGATGTCTTTTTTAACATGTAGAATACAGGGTGAAACTGATTGTCATGTATGGATTTTTGGAGTAGGACTGCACCCAAACCGTCAATTGACGCGTCAGTGTGAATCTCAGTGGGAGAATTTTGATTAAAAATACTTAGAACGGGTTGTTGGGAAAGTAAGTATTTTAATTTTTGAAATGCTGCCTGCTGTTCAGCATAAAATTGGAAAGGGGAGTCCTTACGAAGGAGGTCACTCAAAGGTTTTGCTATGGTCGAATATGAGGGTAAAACTTTTTAAAATAGCCAGTAAGACGAAGAACTCGGCGAACGTCTTTAATATTTTTAAGATCTGGATAATTAATAACAGCTTTAGTTTTTGAAGGGGAAGGAAACAATCTACCGTATTCTATAATATGGCCAAGAAACTCAATTTTATTTTGTAAAAATTGACATTTTTTAAAATTTATTTCAAGTCCGCAATCACAAGCTACCTCTAGAACATTTTTTAGATATTCAAGGGCTTGGGACTCATTAGCAGCGGGAATAACAACATCATCCATATATGGGAGAACAATACTTTTCGAAATCAGATGTTGGAAAATGGCATTTATGTATCGCATAAAAGTGGAAGGACAAGTACTTAGTCCAAAAGGCATTCGTCTAAATTGATACTGCCCATTGTGAGTAACAAAACTAGTAAATTTACGGCTTCTTTCATTTACCGCAACATGGAAAAATCCATTTTTTAGATCTAGAGTAGTAAATATTTTAGCATTTTGGAGACAATCTAAAATATCGTCAATTAAAGGAAGAGGATAGTTATCTTTAATAAGTTTGCGATTTAAGCGTCTATAATCAATGCAAACTCTTGATTTCCCGTCTTTTTTCTTTACTACCACAACTTGACTAGCGTAAGGAGATGAACATGGCTCAACAATTCCATTTTCAACCCATTCATCAACTTGAGCGTCCACTATATCTCGTTCGGCAAATGGCAAACGTCGGGGCTTATGAAATATCGGTTCGTCATTGGTAAGAGCGATATCAAGCTCAATGTTTACAGTTTTTGGTTTTTTAGGCGTGTATGCCAATAGCAGTTGTTCGACTTCAGTTCGATTATGCTGAGAAAGATTTGGACCGATATCGAATGTGGGTGAATCGTCATAATAAAATTTTCATCTACACTATCAGAGGATCTTAAAATTTGTGAAAATTTTACGCCTGTAGGCGATATATTTAGATGTGCTTGTTTAATTACGTCACAACCGATTATGAGGTCATAATTTGTACAAGAATTTGGTTCAACAGAAATAGTAACAGAAAAAATTTGATCGTCGATAGTAATTTCAGAATCAAAAGTTCCTATCACATTAATTCGCAAAAAACCAAAACCTGTCAATAATGTATTGGTTTGTTTCAGTGGCGGTGCATCTATATTTATGTAAGTAGAATTTCTTAATAGTGTTAAATTGCTGCCTGTGTCTATTAATCCGTTAAGTTTACGGCGAAACATTGTTACGTCTTTACACATATTTATAGGAGAAGGCAATTCATGTACAGCATTTACACCAGAAGGTGGTGTAGAACTATTATTTAAATTAGTTCTTCGGCATTCAAATGATTTGTGACCATAAAGATTACACGAGAGGCATCTGGGACCACGTGAATGATTAGGACAAGATTTTGATAGGTGACCTATATCATTACAATTAAAACAACGTTGGAGATTTTTGGCTGCGTCAGAAACGTTAAATTTTGTGGGTTTTCTTTGGAAGCTTTGTTGTTTAGAATCGCGTCCTCGGCTTTCATATAAATGACGAAAATTCGGTGAATTAGAGTTATGTATTCCCATGTTTTTAATTACTGTTTCATAGGTACGTAATTTCTGCTTAAATTCGGAAAATGAGGTTGCACCATATAAAATTATTTTATCTGAACGAGGCCCATCAATTCCATTAATGACGTACTGGATAATTGATGCTTCGTCAATTTTTGAATCACATCTATTTGCTAATTCACGCATGGAATTAAAATATTGCATTAAAGTCTCGGTTTTAAACATTTTTCTTTTCTCTAATTCGCGGTGAATCTCTATGGAAGTAACTGAATCCAAAAATTCTTCAATTAAAGCTTTTTTAAATGACTCGTAGGTATTTAAATTTCTTTGTGAAAAAAATGATTTAGTAGTTCCACATACTAGACGTTTTGCGAAATTTAATTTTTGAGAGGAACTGATAGCTGGGAATAAATCAAAATTTTCTTCAATATCGCGAAAGAAACTATTTACAGAAGAAAAATCTTCGCTAGTAAATTTTCTACTAGTCGCTGAAATATCCCGCAATAAAGTCCAAAACTGGGTATTCATCTCTGTAAAGGAAGAAGCATCGTTTGAATGGGGAGGAAAAGTATTTTGTGTACAAAGAGATGAGACGTTTTGATGTGCCGGCATGAAAGAATAACCTTGAACACTGGGTAGGGTTGCGTTGCTGCCCAGATGTTGAAAGGGCGAGTGTTGGTTTGTTCCCTGTGTTGAAAAATTCCTGTCTAACGAGAGTTTTGATGTTCGTTTTTGAAACGTGGATTGATTCTCAGAAAAAACTACGTTCTCGCTTTCAGAAAAGGGTGTCTCTGAATTTTTTAATGTTAGTAGGAATTCATCTAAGTTCGTCAAAGCTTTAAATATACTATTGCATAAATTTTGCTCATTTGTTTCTACGTCTAAATGCAATAAATTAGCGACTGAGATGAAATCAGGCAATGAGAATTCGGTTAAAATTTTTTCTTTGTGTTCTTCGACTCTAAACTCTTTAGGGAATGTGGAAAAATTTCTTATTTTATTTCGCGAGGAACGGTCAAATTCGGTGAATCTTAATATGGAATTGAATGTTTTTACAGCACGAGTTGTACCACATTTCAACGAATTGGCAATTATAGGAATATCACCTAATTTAATATTTTTACAGGACATCTTAATATACAAAATTAACCACTTTGAAAATTTATAGACGGTGCAAGGTTGTAATCAAAATTTCCCAATCACACTCTGAGTTAAAACTACTAAATACAGTAATTTGAAAGCCAAAATAAACAAACAAAAAATACGTTTAATTAAACTTTGCCTACCTGGTGTTGGGGAGCAGTCCGTACACTAATCCAGAACCAGTTGAGGCACAAGAATCCAATAAAAAGATAGTCCTACAAGTCGTTTTTACACTTTTAGCCCTGTAGCGTTCATTGAAGGAAAAAAAATATTAACGCGTCTTATAAAAAAAAAGTTTCTCGTCTAGAAGAGATTTACCTTAATATGCAAGAGAAAGGTCGAGCCCCCAAAATATGGGAAAATGAATACAACCTAATAATGATAAATGCTTTACTGAACAAAATGAAGGATGAAATATTTAAAATATAGTAAACACCAAAGAAGAACGTCTTCCTCCTACGTCTAGAGCTTAGCGTCTCTAACGTCCGTCTGCCTCATTTCCTGTGTGTCCTTCAGTCGGACATTCCTGGCGGGGTGTGACGTCAGTGTGGACTACTCCACCCTAAGTACAGGGGGAGGGGTTGTGACCTCGCCCATATCCAACCCTACAATAGCTTAATTATTTTCATGAAAAATTTTATATTATTGTGTATGTTTGATTTTTCTGAGCAATTGCCTGTACTTTATAATATTTAGCATTTTGGATAGCTAACTCTTTTAGCAAAAAGTAGTCATGTTTTATAGAATTTATACATAATAATGTGCATATATCTCATTACTCGGTACCATCCGAAACATTTTTCAAATGATTTACTACTTAATAGTGTTTCAAAATTACAACATACGTTAAATAATTAATTACATATTAATAATAAAATTTATTCTTAGGATTATAAAAATATATTAATGTATTATGAAATGCAATTTTGCTGTACTTTTACCACTTGTAAAAATATCTAACTGTACTTAACAATTGTCAATATTCTTACACATGGAATTTTATTGCAAAGCCTTTATAAAAATATCTCTGTTATTCAATTTTATGAGAACGCGTGAAAAAACAAGAAAAATACTTTTTGAACTTTACGTAGAAATTTCCTTACTAAATTCCTACGTATTTCTTTATAATTGCATAGTTAATTTCGGCTTATATTTGATTCAAATTATTTTATGATATATCTATTTTTAATGTGAGTATTTACATTCTTATAAAAACTTTGCTTCGTTTATATATCTGACTTTCCCCCAATACACTTAAGTCCTTATGATGTGTAGGAAATTTTTTATCTTAATCATTTGAACTGCTTTGCAGGTAAATCAATTGACGAAGAAAATATTGCTGATCTCAATATAAATATAGATCTATGTCATTCAAACTAGATGATGATTTAAGAAAAATGACGCGGTAATCTTTCAAAATAGCTTTGATTTTACTCGCAAATTTTTTCTCAACTTTGCGAGTTTTGTTCCATTGTGTCAATGGATCAAAACTACATCTTCAAATTGTTTTCTCGGAAGACCACACCTCTAAGCGGATACTATTGAACCACTTTGACCAGATGTCTGCAATAAATGTCAAAAGTAAATTAGCACCTTTTCAGAGGAAAAGGCAGTAAGACTCTCTGTCTCCGCTTTTTATCTCTAGAATCTTGCGCACCTCTAAATCAGGGCTCGGCAGCACATAATTGCTTATTTCACAGCCAATTCTTGAAAATCGGCTTACTTTAAGGTTTTGGTGATTTAACATCTCTAACAGAATTACTAGCCATTGTAACTCATTTGGAATTGTCCAATTAATATTATACGCATGTTGCTGCAATGACATAAAATCCTTTAGCTAAAAAAATGTTTTTTTCCTTCTTCTTTTTGAATATAGAAACAATTATGAAGCTTATAAATGTTAAGCTTTGGGTACATAGTGATCTCAATAAGGAAATTTTTCAATAAAATTTGTTACACCACCCTTTATACTGCACAAACCATTGTCTTTTTCAAATGGTTTTGGATCATATCTACTGTATTAAAAAGTGTTGTGTAACTAATATTGCTGACAGTCTTAGAAAAAGCAGAGTGCTTTTAAAACTAAATAAAATTTTAACTTGTTGCATTTCCCATCATATAAATATTTTTTTCCAATTAATTACATTACCCAATCTCTAATGCTGTAGAAAGTCTTTCACAACTGTTATACAATTAAAATGCATGTCACCACAGCAAGAAATCCCATCTAGCACTTTTTGAGACCAAAAAGTCAGACTTTCTAAGATGCAAGAATATTTGCTTCATATATTTGGTTGATATACAGAACACATAAAAAGCAACCTGAAAAATTACAACTATTTAAAGTATTTATGAAACAAATGCAGTATATAAAAAAATGGTTTATTACTGGACAAAAAAATAGCAAATTCTTATTAATATATCTATACAATAAAAAAGACAATCACATTATATCATTACTTTCACCGTCATTTTCCACATTGCCCATGAAATATGGTGTATGGATGCAAAACCTCTGTTTCTAAATAGGTAAGGTAAATTTCTCAAGGTCTATTCCTTAAAACAAATAACAAAAAAATATCGCAAAGATGAATAATTTATTATTAAGAATTATTTATACGTGTTAAAACATATTACTTTGGTATACACTTTTGCGTGTATAGATAGCAAGCATTAATATCCCTGATCCAATATATTTATTAATATTAGTGAATATTAACATCCCACTGTTCAGCTACACGAGGGCTTTTGGGGACGGTCCGCGTAATTTTGAACCATGGTCAAGTGACGCGGACGACACCTGAGCGGGCACCCCTCTCTCCTAACTAACTCACCACACCAACCGGGAGGACGTTTGAGCTCTCGACAGACGTTACGCGCATCGCTCCCCTCGGCGGGTCTTCAGTGAAACAAGTATCGAACTCATGACATGCTAGCCACGATCCGATGCCTTGACCACTTGTCTACCGCGGCCACTATTTAATATTAGACACTTACCTGCAATAGAAGTGTACAGGTATTTTCTAAATTCGTTTGTTCCAAAAGTATGAATCAATTTTCTTCACCAAAAATTTTATTAATAAAGTATGATATAAAGGCACCGTAATACATTTTATTAGACTGCATCAGATGAATAATATACGAAACGTGTAAATCTTATTCTTCATAAAATAAAATATACTCTGTTTTTTGGAAAAAGTTCTATTATCTTAGAAAATATTATAAAAACTACGGATGAAAAAAAAAAAAAACTCCTCACATATGAGCATTTGAAAATATAATATATCGAAATGTTTATGTGCTATTCATCCATAATTACCAAATTTGTTTCTCTTGTGTAATTTTATTATAATAAATCGCAACTATGCAACAATACTCAATTACCTCAAAAAAGATTTTTTGTACTTTCTCTGAAACATACAGCTTATTTCTTTTGAAATTATGAATAATTTTCTACCGTCTGTCTTAAAATTTTCTTTTGATATATTCGGAAATATACCTGTTTTTAGAAACTTATCTAAAAAAGAAAGAAAGAAAAACTCATTAAAAACAAAAATATTTACAGCTAAGGTATGTGTGAGCTATTTTCATGAAAATTTTTATATCATTGTATATGTTTGAATTCCCCCCCCCTGTGTCTGTACTTTATAATTTTTAGCATTTTTGATAGTTATTCCTTCGAGCAAAATAGTTATGTCTTTTCAGAACTTCGAAATAGTATTATGCATATCTCATTACTAGGTACCATTTGAAATATTTAGTAGTTCCATTTTTCGAATAATTTAATACTTACTAGTGTTTCAAATCTCGAACATTAACAATACGTTAAATAACTAATTGCATTTTTATAAAAAAGTTTTCCGTGCAATTATAAGTAAAAAAATATAGTGATATATTTTCAAATAAATTTACTCAACATTTATCACAAGTAAAAATGTTTTCATTGCACTTAAGATTGTTAATAATGTTACACATTAATTTTATAGCAAAGATTCAAGCACATTTTTTTTTTTTTCGTTATTCAATTTTATGCGAACGCGAGGAAAATATGAAAAAATACTTTTCAAATGATACTGTGTAGATTTTATACAGAACTTTTTTGATTGAATTCCTTTGCATTTCTTTGTAATTGCAAGCTTATTTCGAATAATATTTGATTCAAATTATTTTATGATGGATCTGATTTTAAATGTGATATCACTATATTTAACCCTCTTAGCGGTTTGAACGTCTTTTTCCGCACGTCTAGAGATGCTTCGAAAACGCACCACACGTCTTTTTCTCACTTCAAGAGAGTGCTTCAAAAGCGGGTAGGCCGTGTTTTTCTGAAATCCTTTCCCCTCTTTTATGGTTTAACACCATGAAAGATAATTAGGGAGGGTTGTAGCGACACAATGGTCACTGACAGGAAGTTTTACAGCTCTCGGAGAACCCTGCGTTTTGACCCTGAAGCAATCGTAAAAAAGTTGGGAAGAATTTCTTTAGACACCTTAGTGAACGAACTATAAGTTATAGTGTTTGTAATTTAGCTTCATTTGAGATATTATTGCATTTGAATTAAATAAATTCTTTTTGCACTTTTAGCAATTTAACTTTTTTTTCTTCAAGTTTTGAAAAATGTTCCAACGTATAAATAAAATATTATATAACTCACTTTTGATTTTATATTAATTTGAAGTTTTAATAAGTTGGGACTGTAATCTGCTATTTTATATAGTTGGACAAATAACTTTTTAAGTATATTCTCTTTGTTTGATTAGCTCGTATTATTTTCTTCATCTTAAAATGATGAAACGGAAAAAGAAGTTTTTAAAATATATAAATCTCTATATAATATCTAGAACTATATTTAATTGCTTCATTTTTCTTCTCTTAACCAATGTTTTCAGTTTTTAAACCATGATTATTTCATTATAAGGTGTCAAAAAAGTTAATAAGAAACCGAACGCTTCAAAATTTAAAACATTTTAAACTTTCCAACTACTAAAAATGAATAATTTTTAAACTTTTGCATCAAATTATTTGTAAAAAATTCTTACGCTTTCATAAAAATAATAATGAAAAAACTAATTCAGATCCATTATTTATTTATTTTTAATTTTAAAGCCAGATGTTCAGGGCGCGTATTGTTACAATACACCAAATTATATTTGAATTAAAAAAAAAAATGCTTGAGTTTCAGTTTACTTCAGAGAAAACATGAATGAGGGGTTTTTTATACCAATTCATATTTTTAACCTTGAATATTTGAATAAATAGTAATTAAAAATATTCGGATACATTTACAGTTGACATTTACGCATATAAATAAATATAAAGATAAATTTGAAAATTTTTTTAAACATATTTGTTTATGCAAAATTTCTAAATATTTATTTTTTTAAAGCTAACTGAAGAACAAGTAATTAAAATCTGGATATCTATTATAATTAACATTCAGAAAATATCCAGATTTTCATACAAAACTATAGGAATTTTATGTTAGAAATTGTATTTGAAATTTCAGAAAAAAATATTTATGTATCGTGCACATACTCAGTTAAAAATTATTTAAAATAAGTACTAACAATTCTTCGAATAAAATATTAAATTAAAATTTTAACATAAGAATCTTAAGCATTTTAATGCATTTCGTAAATTTCATACAATTCGGTTAAAACTGTATGTTAAGAGCAAAAATTATGCTGAAAAATTTGATGAATATACAATAAATTTTTAAGTAGAAGCACTACTGAGAAGCTAAAACACAGGAATGAAAAATTATGATCATATCTACAAGAGTTTTTGAACTATCTATTTTAAAATTCAGAAAATCTCTGCGTTAAGTTATACTTAATATTAATTAAAAAGTCAACATAAATGTAATGTAATGTTTGAAGACGCATTCATATACTATTAAAAAAATTATAAAGGGCATTGTTGCGAATGTTAAGAATTTCATATAATTTTAAATTCAGATTTTAACAGATTGACGAAGAAGAAAAAACGAACATCTAACATACATGATGCAGTCTGCAATACATAACCTTGATAAACAGAAGACGGCATTTTCACTTGCTAGAGCAGAGCTGGTTTAGGTAGGGGTGAGCTGGGCAAAAAGTGAGGGCCCAGCGGTTTTGACGGGTGCCGCACAAGAAATTGCAGTTTTCAGGAAAAATTATAATAATTACAAATACAAAAATAAGTCCTGCAGTTTTTTCATACATTTTTATTAACATGAATTGGGGAATTGATTTCCAATATACTTTGTTGTGTTTCACAATATTTAAGCCCCTCAGGGGCTCACCTTCTTTAGGTGAGTACGGGTGTCACAATCCCGAGGTGCCCTAGTGATCTTTTCCTTTTCCCACGGGGTTTACTGTCTTTGGCAAACACGGGCTTCACGAACCCGGGGTACCCTAGTGATCCTTCTCTATTTTCGACCCTCTTTCTTGTCATTCAATTCATTCTTTCTTTCTCTCTTCCCGTCTAGACCACAGATATTAAAACAAATGTTTGGCGCAGTATAGCCGAAATCGGCTCTTGCGCCAATTAACCCCAAAATCACTCACTCACTCACAATATTTAAGGTAACAAACCATAGTTCTTCAGATATATTTGTTCTACTTTTCATAAGCCGTACTCCTATTAAAACTTGTGCTTCCGAAACACACCTTTTGTAATCTTAAGAAATTATATAAACTATAACGGTTAATTTTGTAAATTATTAAATGTTCCTATTTAGCCATTTCCGTCCAAACAGTTCAAATGAAAAAAATATTCGGATTCACCCATTCATTAGGAAATTATATGATTCCAGCAGTAAGTTTTATTTTTTACCGAATAGGATTGCGTCACTTCGGGGATACCTCTAACAGAAACGTTTATATGCTATCGATTGCAAATTAAACATTTTCCCTTCAATTGTGTTTATTTCAGGAGGATCTTTGATTTATTTTATTCATGCAATACAAGATTTAAATAAATTACTTTTTTCTTGTCAAACGTATTTGCTTAATAATATATATATTTGCGTATTATATTAAAATTTGAGCTACCCAAAATTATATGTTTTTGTTCCTCTAAAAACTCTTGGTATTTTAGAAATGGTCTTACAATCCGTGTACGGTTTATATATTCTAAAATGAAAAATATATTTTTATAACTGAATTTTTGTGCCTCGTTTATAAAAATAAAATATTCCTTTGGGCTATAGCTTATAAACGTACTTAAATAAGTGGAGGAACAGTATTTTCACATAATATGAATATTTTTGACTGGAGTAAGTCAGATATTTATATTTCAGTTCCTTTACAATTTGAATAAAAGTTGTAAGCAATTTTATGAAGAGGATATTGAGTATAAACTCCTTGGCTATTTAAAAGTAAAATGTTTTATTTTGATACCCCACAGCTCACATTCTAAAATAAGACTCATTTACAATCATATGATCAGCTTTGGTGATATTTAAATTTTCAAAAATACTCTACATGTACGAAAACATTCTTTCAAAACCATACATCACATCTCATTCTCTGTCTTCTCCACAGCAGGCATTATTTTTTTATACTAAAAAATTGAATACAGCATTTCCGAATGTTATTTTTTTTAAAAAAATTAATATGAATACACTGCGGAATTGTCGGTTAGCTTCACTGAGCAAAATTGTTTAAGTGTACTGTTTTGAAAGACAATTAATTGGAGAAGTTTTTTTCTCATTAGAATTTGTAATGATTGAATTGTGTGAAAGTTGTATTTATCAGTGAATTTTCCGTTTAACACTAAAGAAACAGAAAAATAAAAATTAAATTTAATAGAAAATGGTTAGAAATACTTTTACCATTTTGAAGAAAAATATATTCCCATTAAATAAAAATAAAAAATTTGACTAAATTTGCTTTTTGCTCCGTCACAAATGCCTATGTAAAGAAGGTATTTTTGCTTAGTACAAGTTGTTTGACTATGAAATAAAATTTAGATTTTTCCGAAAAATTAATTTAACATAAAAACATCATTTATAGGATTAAAATATATATAAATTAAAAGTATTGAAATCCCTCTTTATGTTACTTAAATTTAAAATATAATTGAATAGAGGAAGATTGATTTCATTTCATAAACATAATCGTCGTATGTAACGATACTTCATTTATTCTCTTTTTGTTTAAAAAGAGAGAGAGAGAGATGGTCACTTTTACTCTTTTTACATAGTTACTTTTTAAAAAACATTACGATGTATTTGTGTTTTCTTAGTCTCATATTCCACAATAAATACAAGGTACTTTTTCCTGGCTCAAATCGTTAGTCCAAAATAGTTTATTTTTCTTAAATTAATTTTTTTTAATTTTTTTTGTTTAAATAAACAAGTATTTTTCAACTTTTGTAACAAGTTTCTTTCTTTCAAGTTTTTTTTTAACTCTTCACTTTTATTGTGACTTAACCGATCAAACAACCCCGTGGACCCGCTTTTTCCACCCAAAATTCGCACAAGGCAACGTCACAGCTGTGGACGAGTTTTCTCCCGGTTTTAAAGCAACAAAGAGGCCGAACTGAGTAATAAAATCTTCCCCTGTAGACCTCCCGCTAACTTTAAAGGGGAAAGGAATTAAATGTGTTGCACTTTCGAAGGAATTCTCAAAAAAGAAGTAAACGCTTTCGGAATGATTTTCAGGG
>BMAO01031474.1:0-42309 GCA_019973975.1 Trichonephila clavata | reverse complement strand
AACATCAACACTGAAATGAAAACCGGAATGTCAGGAATACAATGTATTACTACGCCGAGTTTTGTCTGAGGAGAATCGTATCGCATATGGTTACTACAAACCGGTTCCTCTCAAGGATACGCCTTGGCGATCGATCTTCGGCTAGAAAAGAGAATTTGGCGGTAGAAAATCCAGCGAGAAATCGTTTAACCTACCCTTTAAATTATACTGGTAATATTTTCAGAAAACATCAACACTGAAATGAAAACCGGAATGTCAGGAATACAATGTATTACTACGCCGAGTTTTGTCTGAGGAGAATCGTATCGCATATGGTTACTACAAACCGGTTCCTCTCAAGGATACGCCTTGGCGATCGATCTTCGGCTAGAAAAGAGAATTTGGCGGCTAGAAAAGAGAATTTGGCGGTAGAAAATCCAGCCCACGTTAATGAAGATTTCCCGTTTTCCCATAGATTAACATTCCACCGGAAGTAAGTGAGGGTTCCACTCAATGCTGTTGTTTACAAAGTAGAACTTATCCACATACACAATGATTTTAGTACAGCTGAATCATTTTTGCCATTAACCCATAATACTTCATTCAAGGTCAAATAAATGTGCAATATTACTTCCGGAAGTTTGATTTACTAATGATATCTACTTAGAGAACTATTTTTTGCTGAATGACAGTTGTTTATAATGATAAATTACCTTGATTTCGAAACGACACCAGCGGACGTTCTGTATTTAGGTAGGTATATTTAGCTTAGGACAGGTATATTTAGTTGCAAAATCTGATAGAATTACAAAATTTTTTCTGGGTAATCAGCATGGAAAATGATTAAAAGCCACAAATTTTTTTTGAATTCCCGAAAAGAAGAACTAACTAAACAGACTCCGGTGTCCAATCGACACTGACGCACGTTCTAGTGCTAGGAATCATTTATTCTTCAAAATGATAGATAACTACTCTGCTACAGAGGTAGCCAAGATCCAAAATTATATTCTAAGAAATCACTGCATGGCATCAATTTTTTGCTGTGGGCGTTGAGCCCGTGGTTTCTCTATCAAATGTTTGCTTTATCTCTCTATCATTTTAACTTCTGGGCTCGTGATATTAATTTATTGCAAACGGCTTAAGTGTGGCGGTGAAACTGTCGTTTCAATTATTTTTCGTTATAATTTATCAATTAATAACAATCCCATTTCGTTTATATTACTATGCCGTATTAAGATATGACAGTAAAATGAGACAATTCTGGCGAGGTGTTTCTGTAAGAACAATTTTGTGTTTTGATTTCTGGATGCACTCCTAGCTGTCACTCTCTTAATGACATATCGTTTAAAGAATTCGTGCATGTTGGATAAAAACGAGATTTTAGATTGAAATTTATTTTGTATTCTTTGGAGTATTTTAAACAAAGTAGTCGTGAAAAGCTGTTACATGCTTGTGGTTTTTTTAAAAAATAAATTTCATTGTGTGTTTTCAAAGCGTGGTTTTCATGTATTTGCCCAATACGCGTGAGATTTTGGAAGTATTTAGGTGTTTTATAATTCTGAAAATCCGTATATTTGCAATTTTTAAGAATGTGACAGCTAGATCGATATAAGAATTGTATATGCCTGCAGAAAATAATTGCTGGATTATTCTGCGTGATTTTCCGTATTATCTTCGGATGATTTCGAATGCATTATTTTCTTGGCAAATTTTTGTGTGGCTTTTAATTAATTATCATAATATTGTAACATGTTTTTGCAATTTATTGTTTAAAATGCTGCTTGAGTTTTTAAAAATATACAAAAATATAAATTTCATGTAATTACTTTTGAGTGCATTGTGAATGCTTGTGCAAAATAAAATGTCAGAACTACAAAGCAGACCTGTAGAATTAATTTTATTTGGAGTCTGACGAAAATTAAAGTGGGTTTCTAAATCTAATAGTTTCTTTTTGTAAAACACTAGCTAGTTAATAAATTGTGAATGATTAAAAAATTTATAAAATATAACCAAATACAAATGCTTAAAAATTAACGATACTGCAAATATAACACTAGCATACGATTGTATTCTAGTGTTATATTTTACAAAGTATTTTATATTCACTATCTTAGTTATATATTTGTAAATTGATAAATTCTGTGGCATTTTGAGTTTAATGATCTTGGTTTTTAAGGGCTTCTTAATGTCAGTTAATTCTTTCAACATATCATTATCTAACATTCTATTTTCTTCTAGAGCTGTATTAAGACACTAGTATTAATAAGGGATGCTTCTGCAAGAAGTTTTTTCCTTTCTGAAGTAGGATGCATATTTTTATATTTTGTGAAAATAGTTTGTCAAACTATTATGTTAAATTGTTGATAGTTTTTATATTCTATCAGATTGTATATTTTATTAAATATATAAGGACATTAGCTTATTAATTCTCTGAAGAGGGGAGTTCAGTGTCAATAGTATAATGCATTCACTCTTGTACTGCTGGTGGATAGTATTGGCCATATAAACAGAGATTGCCTTTAGGTAGAAACTTCCTTTAACTTATTGCATGAACGGAGAACTATTTTCTGAATTATTTGAATATCTTAGATATTTTAATTTTTGGTAAATATAGCTGGTCCCTGTCTGACTAATAGTATTTTGAACAGAAAGCTGTGGATAATATAGATTAACAATAGTGTGTGTAATGCTTGGTTCTTTTTTAAGAAATTGCTATCAGTTTGATAGTTAAAATTAAACTTTAATGAATTTAATTTTAGACATTGTGTGTTTTGGTATAGGAATGGCAGAAGGGAGGTCTTCATCTGTCATCTGCAAGTGATCAAGCCTGTAAGTTGTATGATGCAGCATTATCACAGGTATGATTAGAATAGTATTATACAGAGAAATGCTGTGGTCCATCTTTTAGAAAAATAAATGAAAACTTAATAATAGCATTTATTAATATTTTATGTCAAACATTATATTGAATTTTTTAAGGGGAATTTTTGAATTTGAAGAACCGTATTTTATTTCTCTAATGGTACTTTGATTGCAAAATCAAATTTTGAAAAAATTACAAATTTCAAGCTGAAAAAAGTTTTTATTGAGAGAAAAAGATTGATTTTCGAATATTATGAAGGATTATGAATCGGATTCCTTAAATTTTTTGAAAATGTTTTTGAGGAATTCAAATATATTGAGAATAACTAGAATAATTTTCAATGTATTCATAAATTCTGAGTTCTTTTAATGAATTTCATTGAACAAAAAGCATTTAAAAATGCATTAATTAAAAGTAAAATAAAGTGGAAATTTGCAGTTTGTGAGTGTGTGTATGCTGCCAGTGAAAGAATGTCTAATGTATTTTCTTGTGGCCATGCAAATTTGTATTGTAAAATTCTCAATAAAACATATAATCATAAAATTTCTTGCTCTGTTGGTAAACAATTTGTATTTGGCTACTGCCACACTTATTAAATTTCATGGTTGCCAAAATGAGCGAAATTTTGAGAGAATGAGGAAAAATAACTTAGAAAATGGGACAAAGTGAACATTCAACAATCCTTTTATCCATAAAAATTAAAAGTAGAGTCTTAATATTCATTTATAAAAGATCCTGATACTCACCCATAATATCCAAAATATCCATGTTTGAATGAACAACAGAAGACGAAAGCTGCAATGTTGACAGGTCAAAGTATGGAAATGAATAAGTTTGTATGAAAAAAATAAAATTGTCTGAAATTATAAATAGTATTACCACCATAAAAATAAATGAAAAGTTATGATGCATATAATAAGAATGGCAACCAAAGAATCAAATGTTAAAAATTTAGGTACCCATATTGTAATATCGCCCAACTTGGCCAATGTCAACAACAGCTTGTTGTGTAGTGTACTCTTATCAGATTAGTGATTGTTTCCATAAAATAAGTTTTTTTTATTCACATGTAAAGTTTGATTTATATTTGAAGTATATAGTAATTGCGACAGTGGGTCATTTTGACCGGAAATCCATTTTAATTTATCCTAACATTTTTGTTTATTTATACTTTTGGGATTGTTTTATTTTTCTTAAAACTTACTTGTATTTCATAATTCTTTGTTCATTTCTAATAGTTTTTTTTGTCTAATATTACAATATAAACTTAGAATTATGGCTGCCAGGTGTTTTGACCATTTGTGCAAAAATCTATTTTTACTTTATTTTCATGGCTTCAGATGAATCCAATTCATCTAATAGTCTATTCATATAAAAGCTAATGAAAATATAAATTTATATTAAAAAGCTATTTTTTTCCTGCTTCTAAAACAGTTTCTAGAATTGAAATCAGGGGCAATGAATGTATCCAAAAAGAAAAAGGTAAAAGAAACAACCAATGATGGTCCAGTTTGGAAAATAGTACTTCAACAAATATCACAGGGAGACTTTTCCAGCGGAACGTCTTACAAGAAACAGCTGAGCCATTTTCGTGTTCCCAATTTGCATTTCATAGTACCCATAAAGGTGTATGAAGAATTTTTACTGAACGAAAAAAATGCCACAATTAACAGTTCTCTGAAAAAGGGGCACTTAATGCATACTAAAATCAATATTGGTGGCTCATTACATGATTTTAATACTTTCATTTGACATATGCTCATAGATTTTTGCCTACAAAAGGTTTTCTTGTTTTGAGTTAATTGGTCAAGATCCTGAGGCTCAGTATTTTTAACCCAGAAAATAGCCAAGAGCTGATTCTTGGATATTATAAAATACTTTAGCCAAAGGCTGCAAACTGATAAATTTGCTCTTGTTCCCTGTGTTTGGAATACATTGATAAAAAAAACTTGTGTTATAAATGGGGTAAAATATAACAATCAATGAACAATCGTTCCCATTAGAAACTTGATAACAATTTATTCAGTATATGCCTAAAAAACCCAATAAATTTTGCATCATTTTAGCTTGACACTGATACAGTCAAAATATTTACCACATTAATATCTGTTTGCAAAAAGATGAAATGAGGTCACAGTTGGAGAAATTGTAGGCAAAATAGCTTTACCTTTGATTTAACCTTTCTGTAACATTGGGTTATAATAAGGAGGAGCACAAAAATAATTTGCTTTGGAACAATAAATCTCTCAAAGGAAGAAATATCCAATTCTTCCAAAAAAAGCTCTATTTTAGTAAGATTGCAGAGTCCGGGTAATATGATGCTTACATCTCATCAAGGAGAAAAAACATTCTGCTCCTGAATACCCTATAACCAACACTGGATGCCACATCTAGTGTAAAAAAACTAAAGAAGATGTGATTTTTTTCAAATGGATTAAATATACTTTGGACCTGATAGTTGGAAAATACTTGTTGGGGGGGGGGGGTCATCTTAGTCAATTCATGGTTCTTTAATTCGTGATTTGGCTTCTATAGATGTATTAATAATTTATAAGAAGGCAGTTGTAATCAAAAACATTGACGGTCAGGATTTTATTTTTAATATAGCTAAAGAACTTTGAAAGATACACATTTTATCGGAACTCTCCAAATTTTTCATATCTAATGGAAGCATCTATACTTGTGACTTCTCTTCTAGTAAAATGCATGTAAATTTAACAAAACTTTGAATGTTTGAGAAAACTATAAGAGTCTGTGGAATTTGTAGAGGTAAAATTTTAAGTCATTTTTTGTACATTATCAAGCAATACAAATAAACATTTATTTAGTATTTTTAAATTTACTTCATAGCGAAAACTATAGTGTTGTTTAGTAAAAGTAAACTAGGTTTAAAATTTTTAGAATAGTTTTTAATAGCTTACCTTTTATGTGTTAAATTGTTTATATATTTTTGTTACATATACTTGTTAACCAAGATAATTGTTTAATAATAAGCTTAAATTTTAAATAATAGCAGAAACTGCCTTTTACTTTAGTCAGGACAAGCAGTCAAAATGACTACTGATAATTATAGGTATACCAGAACTGCTGTAATGCTAGTGTTAAGTTTTGCATTTGAAATTGTAGCACACACCTGT
This sequence comes from Trichonephila clavata, assembly GCA_019973975.1. NCBI lineage: Eukaryota > Metazoa > Arthropoda > Arachnida > Araneae > Nephilidae > Trichonephila > Trichonephila clavata. The sequence continues at coordinate 36,330 of BMAO01031474.1, read as the reverse complement.
CTTATGGTAATTTGATCCTTTAATTGCATTTCTAATGATTTAAAAATTTAAAACTAGCAATTGTAGCTAATGTAAACTTGGACCAAACTATTTTTTTATACATAAAATTAAAATGCAGATTCCAAATTCAAAGATTATATTTGGTGTGTTACGGAAGTTTGGAGAATGAGGTGCCAGCTTGGGTTGTCCTTGACTTTGGTTCAAAATTGAGGTCTATCACCAACAGCCAAATCAACCAAAGATAATGCAGTTTCATAAGAATCTTTTTCTGGTGCTAGTTTGATATCACGGGGCAGGCACCAAGTTGTTGTTTATGCTCGCCAAGATGGGCGATAACATTACAATATGGTTACCTTGATATTTGTATCATCTGGCGATGTAGTTGCCATGGAGTTAACGTATATTACAAATAATTTTTATTGGTTTTGTTCCCTCGGTAATCCTTTTAATTTCAGACAATTTTAATTTGATTTCTTTTACAATTTAACTGTTTTCATTACAACTCAGAATCAAACCATTATTTCAATCTTCTGTTTTATTTAATGCTATTTTCAAGTATGGATAATTCTAATATTAGTGAGTGGATATTTAAAAAAAAATGAGTGTTGTATTTTTAATTATTGCTATAAATCGTTTCTTTACACTTTGTTACTTTTAAAAATGTTTTTTTTAACGTTCGTTGTTCGATGAAATTTGTTGAAGAAACTTGCAGTTTTTGGAACATAACAAGTTTTCAGTACTTTTTAATTGCTATTCATTATCAATTTTAATATATATTTTGTAATTATTTTATTAATAATGATATAAAAATACCAAATTATGTGTAATAATATAATATTCATTATTTGTTTATTTCTAAGTATTGCTATTTTTTCCTAAATATGTTATTTATTTATTATGTTATTTATTTGTAATTATTTTGTTATTTATAATGTAAAATGAGTATTCTTATATATGCACGATTCTTGTTATATTACAATACGATGATTATTCTTTTTTTATAAAAACTATTAAATTATAATGATTATTATGTAAAATAATTATTATTAAATAATACTATATGAATATATAATAATTACTATATAATATATATAATAATTACTATAAAATTATATTATAAGATTATTGTATACTGCATAATATTACTATTTGTAAATGATTTTTTTTTTATAATATTGAAATTCATTACTTATTGATCTTGGTTAGTTTCAATCTCTTCCTATATACTTCATTTGGAATAACTTTAATGTATTTCAAAACAGTTCTTTAGAATTATTTTCTTGACAAGTCTTGCAACTAGGTCGCCATCTTCGATTTCATTCGAACCACATGCGCTGCTTGGCATGATTCTTTATTGCGCCAAGCAGAGTTTGGCACCTTGCCTTGTGATATCAAACTAGTTCCATGATTCAATTTTTTCTCTCCTTATTTTTAAAGTATTTCTAGACATTTCAAGTTATTCTTCATTTTAACACATTTTATACTCGTCAAATCTTGAACAGGTTTTATAAGGTGCCTAGCTCGCCAAATGTAATAGAATTCTGGCTGTTTCATCCAAGAAGTGGAACCTTTAACCCCCATTGTCCAGTTCACTAGGAACATCTTGGATATCCCCTTTCATCCTCAGTGGAGATGTCTCATGTCTCTGTGTCATTGAACTAGTCTCTCATTCATTTGTAGTGTTGATCAGTTTTACTGGTAACTTGGTTTCTTGTAGGGGCTGGAAAATGTCAAAACATAAGTGCTTGGTCATCAAACAAAATTTAATTCTTCAGGAAGTGGATAAAGGCATCAAGAAAAAGGATATTGCTGTAAAATTTGGTATTCAACCAAACAGTTTAAAAACTAATATAAAAAATTGAGAGAAGTTACAAAATTGTGATTCATCAAATTCTTTTTCAAAATGTCTAAAAACATGTGTCTATGAAGATGCCAACAAGGCAGTTTTGAAGTGGATACACACAATGCCAGATAAAAATGTTCCGATATCTGGTCCTTTCATAATAGAGAAAGCTCTTCAATCTGCAAAGGCATTGGGATACGACCAATTTCTAGGTAGCAATGGATGGCTAGAAAATATGTATGAAAGGAATTTTTGGTGTATTACAAAGATGTGAGGCATATTATGTAACAAAGCATTTTTTCAAACAAAATTAACAGATTTTATGAGTAATTAAATTTGAGGATGCATATAGTAATGTATGTTTCGAATTTCTAGTTATAAAATGTATGTTTAAGATTACTTGTATGCTTTAAATTAGATAATGTCCTGAGAATTCATTAATTTTAATGTAAAATTATTTTCTTCATGCTAAAAGTAACATATATTCCTTGACATTCTTTTTCCTGTTTTCCTTGGCAGTTTTTTCTTTTTTTTATAGGTAAGATATATAAAATAGATATTAATTTACAAAAAGGTGTGAATAATTTGTTTTAATATATAGTGTTTATGAATTTAAATTTTGTTTTATGTGGTTTAAAAGTATATTGAAAGGTGAACCTCTATATAACGAATTTTTCATGTAATGAACTTTTTCGGTATTTAGTGACTTTGTTAAACTTTGTGACTGAGTGTACTTGTTTTTAAATTTTCATTGAAAATTTGTTATGATATTCAAATTACAAGTAAAACTTCTAGTATGTAGAAAAAATTTTCTTTTAAAAAGTTAATAAATTGTAGTAAAAATGCCATCTAGTTTATTAATAAATTTATTGGCTAATTAAATATACTTTATTAAACAGAATTTAGTAGACGTGTTAGCCAAATGGGTTCATGATTGCTAACTTGTTGCGGCTTTGCTAATTTGTGGGTTTGAGTCCTGGTGCTATTAAAGACCTGTGGAGTAGAGGGGGTTATGCACCTTAAGTCCGTCAAGACTCTAAGTTTTGTTGACATGGTGTGGAAGTTTGGAAATTGGGGTGTTAGCTTGGGTGTCATCCTTGTCACTGGACAAAGATTCAAAATTATGTCGTCTGTTGCCAATAGCCTTAAGTAGTTTCAAAGTGCAGCATAAACTATGTCATTCAGTAAAAAGAATTTTAAAAGGTGTATAAAAATTTAAATAAATCTATAATTTAGATCCTCTTTTTTTCATACCAGTTTTTGTACATAAATTCTTTTAATTCATTTTAACAAAAAAATGTAAAAAAGTTAAGTTTTTTCAATTAATTTGCTTTTGAATGAGTATATTTAATTTCTCAAATTATATTAGTAAATTCAGTTTTTATATTTGTTTCAATCACTGTCTATTTTGATTTTTTTTACTTATATTGTATGTAATTAAAAAAAGTTATTATATTTATATATAATATATTTATGTCAATGTTTTTTTTTTTTTGTGTTGGCTTAATTTTCACTAGTTAAGAATCGCTTCTTTTGAGCTAAGTGATTATAAAGCTCATACATGTAACTTAGATTAATATCTGTATAAAGAGAAGGCATTGGTCTTGTTTTTGGTTTAAAAAAATATTTATGAAAACACAGTGAAATATTTGAACTTGCAGAAAGTCAAGGTTTTACTAAAAATTAGAATTTTGAGCATTGAAGATAAAAACTATGAAGCATGATATTTCAAAATTCTGTAAAGGTAAAAAATTGCAGTTTATTTTAAGTTAGACTGGATAGATACAACTAACATATGTAGAATTGAATTATTTTAAATATGAAAAACTATATAATATATTTATCACTGACTGTGATATTTACCATTTTTGGGAAAGAAAAGTTTTGATCAAGTTGTTGAATAGTATTGGAGAACTTTGGTTTTCTAATTATTTTAGTTGGTTTGTAAGTGTAATAGCTTCATGAATATACATAAATGTCAGTTTTTAAAAGTACATTTTTGCTCATATAATTCAGTCTTTCAAATGTTTATTAACATTTTTTGGTTTTGATGAATGACAACATAGTTTCACTTTACATAAATGTTAAAATATCTGCTAATTAAAAGGAAGAAATTGGAAGAGTAAAATTAATTTTAACTGTTATGAGTGAATATGGATAAAAGATAAATACATTTTTAAAAATCTTAATTTTTTTCAAAAAAAAAAAACTTTATAGAAATTTTTTTGACTTAACTGGGTTTTTAGAAAATTTATTGCTAGGCATTTTAATCTTTAAAAATCTTGAACTCAGTTTGAGATTATGGTGCCTACTCGGGCATGATCCTCGTCACTTGAGCAAAGTTTGAAAGTACCAAGTCTGTTAATAATAGCCCTTCTGCAACATTCATAATAATCAAATCCAACTTTTGAGGATTGTCAACTATGACCCCCATTTTTCATAGATTCATGGTATATTAATGATATACCATCTCAAATAATTCAAATAAAAGTAGTGAAAATGCTTCTTTCCAAGACTGTTGAAAGTGTAGGATTTTCATATGTACGAAATGTCCGACTTCACTGTTATTTTAGAGAACCTGATGTTGCATTTTCAGAGTGAACACACATTTGTCTAAAGAGAATTTATAGTGGAAATAGTTTATGGTCAAAAGTATAAGCTTTATCTTCACATTTTTGTGTATGTAATGTCGTAATGTTTGTGCATGTCTAACAAGGGGAGGACACGACCAAGAAATTCATTTGGGGACGAGACTTTGTGCACTAGTAGTACTCCCTTAGGGTGTTCAACCCTCAATGTAATTCCGCTGAATGGCCAGTCAATTTGGAGAAAATAGCCTTCAAAATTCATGCTTAGCTTTTATACAGTTAGATTTGAATTTCTACCAGTGATACGGTAGCATGGTCGGTTAAGTGTATTGGTTTACCACACAATAGGCTTCAGTTCGAATCCACGCAATCGTTTTTTGTTTTAAATTTTAAATTAATTTATTTTTTTTACAATTAAATAAATTTATTTAAAAAAGGGTTTATTAAATATTAAATAATATTTTATATAATTATTTATATTTTATGAATATAATTAATAAATAATATTTATTATAAAAATATACTATAATAAATATTAAATGAGATATTGCATAAAAATTGGTTACAAATAGTTTTATAATAGGAAATACAATATATTATAAATATTATGTGTAAAATATAATACATATATAAAATATATTATAATTATTTTACAATTATATAAATTATTTTATAATTGTATAAAAATTATGTGAAACAATTAAATTAATAATATATAAAATATGAGATACATATATTGTTTTTATTACATTAATAATAAAATAAATTTTTTATAAATAATTGTAATATATTTTATGTATTATAATTTATTTATAGTGTATTGTATTTCATATTATAAAACTATTTGTAACTAATTTTTATATATCATATCATTTAATATTTATTATAATTATAAATAATTATTATTTATTAATAATTATATTCATAAAATATAATTATATAATTACAGTAATTTTTTTACTTTTTAAGATACAAAATTATCTAAAATATCATTAAAAATTTGATAAACCTTTTTTAAATTTAACTGTAAAAAAAATTAAATGAATTTTAAAATTAAAACAAAAAAATCAACCGTGCGGATTCGAACTAAAGCCTATTGTGTGGTAAACTGGTACTTAACCTACCATGCTGCTGCATCGTTGGTAGAAATTCAAACTTAATTGTATAAAAGCTAAGCATGAATTTCGAAGGTTATTTTCTCCAAAATGGACTGGCCATTCGGCGGAATTACATTGAGGGTTGAATGCTCTACTATTCTACAAAGTATCATCCCCAAATGAATTTCCTTAGTCGTGCCCTCCACTTGTAAGTAAATAAGGCTTTTTCAAACTTTATACACAACAATTTATTATTTTGAATTGTGTGTGAGTATATATACTACAGGTATTCTATAGAATAACTATTACTTGGGACCATTAAAATGTGAAATACAGCTGTGTGTGTGTGTGAAAGCTCTTTGAATTGATTCTAGCTGCTTTTAATCAGTTTGGAAGCACTTATAGCTGCCTTGCAATGATGTATGTAGTATGTGTATGCTACATTCAGTTGCTTTTAAACATAGAATTTAGGCAGTGTTAGTGTATATGTTAGTATTTTACATTTTGGAATATTAACAAATATTTTTACAACCTGTTTTCAAGCGATGACTTCTAGAGGAATTGCAAACTAACCTGTAAGTAAAAAAGCTTTAATGCGAGAGATTTAATTCTTTGTTAAATAAATGTGGGAAAAAGGAAAAAAATGCTGCACTTTCTCGAGACAAATTGTTAACTTTGATAGCAGAAGTAAAAATTGAAAAAGTACCTCATGACTATTGGTTGCTACAGCATTATGATATCCTTGAAGTTCAAGGAGTAGAAAAGTTAATTGTGCTAGTAACAGAAGCAAAACATATTTCTTTCTGTTTAACTAATGTTAGCAATATGAGCAATAATGAATTATATCATCTCTTTCCTTATTTATCAAATAATCATCTGCAACAGGGATAAAATGTATTTTCAAGAAATTTTAGCTATTTATGTTCAATTAATTATTTAATGACTTTGAAATAGTTTATTTTTCACTTTAAACAGTCTACCATTAGTTATTTTAAAGAATAACTAGTTATTTCATAGAATGACTAGGTAAAGTATGAAATTTTTCATCTATTATATACTTTAACTGACTTGTCTAGTTATTTCATGAAAAACCTAGTTATTCTATGAAATAACTGAATTTGTACTTTAATGGTAACAAATATAAAATTTTAAGCTTTAGTACCTTCATGATAGAGCGAAATGAAGAGAGACATGAAGTATTTATTGCAAGTACTCTTGTATATCAATTGGTTAATTTTGTTTTTGAAATATAACTGAACTCACTCTGCATTAGAATCAAATTATCATTTTTGAATAATTTTAAACTGTTTTGTCTTTGATAAAATTAATTTGAATCAAGATTTTTAAAAGATCAAGGAGAGAAAAATGAAATTGTGTATCTTAGGGTGTGTATATTTGTGTATATAAATGTTGGATATTTTATGTAAACTTAAGATTTTTTATATGTTCAGCAAATAATTTCTTTAAAGTAAAAGACCCACATTACAATAATATACTTCATATCTTTTAAAAGGCTGTTGTGAAAAAGTATTTAGTGTTAGAAAACAAATTAAGGGAGAAAACAACTTTTTTTTTGCAGTGTGTGCAAATTGGTCATTTCACTACCCATACAAATTGATCAATTTCATTAAAAAAAATTAGTACATGTTGTACAGGTTTTCGTAAGTCATTGTAAAAAATTTTGATAATGAAAACATACCAAAAAAGTTATTGCAGGGAACATTGCAACTTTGTTTAATATCATCTTTTTTTTAAAGTTATTTGCTGATTAAAAAAGTTATTTAACGAAGCAAAACGGGTATTAGTGATATTTTGTTTTATGTCAGAAAGTTGTCATTAACAACTTTCTGACCAAGTATTTTATGATTAAAACTTTGAACTTTCTATTCTCCTTTCTATGTTAGAATCTTGTAAATTTTACATATGATTTGCAGCTATTTTGTAGTTAATTAAAATTTTTTTTCCAAGTTGCACAATTTTCTCATTTAGTCATTATGACTTCAGATCAGAAAATTGTGTGTTCAAACCATTTAGGTCACCAATTTATGGGCATCAGCTCAGTTCATCTACACTCAATTTGTTACATTTTACTTTTTTCATTTGCTTATAGAGATGGAGATAAATTATTGCAAAAATTTGACAAGTATGAAATCTTTTAGATTAAATAGTAGATTAATGAAATAATTGTAGTGTTACCATTACAGAAATGCAATATTTTGTGTTAAATGAATGAAATATTTCATTCATTTAACACTATTAAGATCATTTTGCAACTTTTGTTAATATGGCAAGACATCTTTTGAAAATTTTGTTTAAAAGTATATGTAAGACTATGTAAATTTGAAACTTAGTTGAATTTTTGAACTTTTGAAAACTCTACCTGGTGGGCATGTGCCTGCTAAAGTGTAGGTCATTTCTGTAGATCGACTTGATTGATCTTTGAGTGAGCTTAGTCAAAGCAATCTTGAAGAGGTCAGGCCGTGACAGCCTTTATATGACATCACGAAAAGAGGGAATGCTTTTCTACGCGCACTCGCGTTGTGAGGAATATAAAGCTTACGACATTTATTTCTTTTCAGGTCATAGACTAATATTTCCACATTTTATTGATTTTTTTTTTAGTTCTCACTTGGAATATTTTCTGATGAAAGTTATGTCTAATATTTTCCCGGAAAAGGGACAAATATCACTCGTGAAAGGCTCATAAAAGCAGAAGAAAAATCTAAGAAAAAAACTGACTCAATATAAAATAATTTCGATCAGATAAAATAAAAAAAACTTTACTTGCAAAGAAAATTTGATAAGTAGAACATTAAAGGCATATTAATAAAAAATCGTGTGAATTCATAAACATCTTGCTGGAGTTCCTTTTTCCTGTGAAAGGGGCATATTTTTTTATGCTCATAGAATCAATGAATCATAAAAGAAAGAATTATATAAAAAAAAATGCATGCAAAAATATATACAAATATAGAAATGACAAACAGTTTTAGACACCACAGTAATTATAAAGCAAAAATAGATTCCGGATTACATGTTAAAAATGTTATATATAAATATTCATTCAATATTCAAAAATATAAAATAATTTCAATCAAAACATAAAAAACATTTACTTGTAAAGAAAATATGAAAAGTAAAAAACCATTAGAGGCATATTATAAAAAATGCATGCAGAAATATATTCAAATATATAGAAATGACAATCAGTTTTAGACACCACAGTAATTATAAAGCAAAAATAGATTCTGGATTATATGTTAAAAATATATTCAATTAAAATAATTCACATTCATCAATATTCAAAAATATAAAATAATTTCAATGAAATAAAATATAAAAAAAACATTTACGTGTAAAGAAAATATGAAAAGTAAAGCATTAGAGGCATATTATATAAAAAAATTTATGCAAAAATATATACAAATATAGAAATGATGCAAACAGTTTTAGACACCATAGTAATTATATAGCAAATGTAGATTCTAGATTATACACGCAAAATATATATACTAGTATATAAATACACTTACCTATAAATAATCTTAGGGGAAAAAAAACCCTTTTCATGGAATATATCATTAATGAGGCAACATACTGATTAGGTTCAAATTTTGAATCTTTTGCAATTGTGATGATATTATTTAAACTTTTAAGTTATTTTTATTCATTAAAATTAAATATATGCTACGTTAAAGACAACTAAAAATCAAACAAAAGTTTTGAAATTAAAAAATAACATTTTACATACACTTTGAATGCTTATGAAAATAATTTAAATGAATAACGTAAATAAATAGAATTTTTCTTCAGAAGTAAACAATTAAACATGTTCATAAAATGTTGAGTATAAAAAAATTAATTACTTGAATATGCATGCACAATGAATAATATTCGAATCGATAATTGAACATTTAAATAAATAAAGCAGAAAAATATAAAATAATTTAATTGGTCTTAAATTTCTTTATTTTTTGGTTATCCTTCACAGTTAAAATTTCTTCACTGCACTTTTTTGAATAATTATTTAAGCATATATTCCCAAATGTAATGAATATTTTTTTAAAATATGAAAATGCAGGTATGTTACAATTTACACAAAGTGAATGAAACAAATGCAAGACATTCTACAACTCATGTAATTCCAGATTAGCTTCTGTTATGTTTGTAAAGCAACATAACTGGCAATCAACTTTAAGAAACATTGATTCAAATGTTTTCGATATTAACAAATTAAAAATGAAATATTCCGTTGAAATGACTTTCATAACAATATCTGTGGGCATTTTTAAACCTCTATCCAGAAGTCTAAAATATTTTGTCTCTTCGACAATTTCTGAGTTGAAATTAATCTGCTTGTCTAAAACAAATGTATATTTGCAATCGGAACATTTAAATTTTATATTGTGCACGCAATAACCCTCTATGTACATTAAAACTTGATACTTTTCTATTGAAATATCATCTGATTTATTTGTAGTGTTGAATATTTCGTTGAAATCCTTAATACCTGCTTTAACATTAAATATCTCACCTGAATGATTTGAAATTAAATTTTTTAGTGAAATAGTACCATATTTATCCAAGTGCAAAGTTAACACACTTTAAATGCGCAACTTTTTGTCAGCTTGCAAAATTTCCTGCACAGTAACATAATTTGATCCTGACATTTGTCTGTATTGCCCAAATCTAGCTTCTAAATTATCAGTTTGGAACTTTCCATTAAAAACATATTTGAAGTTCTGCTCCGTCAAAAGATACTTTATTAGTTCTGGGATGGTATTTACTGTATGTCTCAAAGCAAAAAATGTTTCCTCGCTAAAACAACCTTCTCGTTTATCTTGTTTTAAATTTTTCCAGCAGTCCAGCCACTGAACAAATTTTGAAAAAAAGTGAATATCATCTATTGACGAAAAAGGAACACTGTTTTTCAATTTAAGACTTTGACCCTTAGTTGGATTTTTAATATTCATTATTTGCCAGAAATCTAAAATATGTTTGATGAATATTGCAGTATCCGTAAACATTTCTGGGTAGCCTAATTTCTCTTGTAATATATTAAGTGCAGTCACATTGCTTTCAAAAACTTTTAAAACTAATTTAACATTTTGTTTTTCAAAATTTGTTGGTTTCAAAGCTTTTAAACATTATTTAGGAGCTAATTTAACAATATTGTTCATTTCTTTGTTATAAATTTTAAATAATGACGAAAAAGATGCTTATCGGATTTGAGAAAATTCTGAAGGATCAGGATACATTAAAGAAGAATCAGCATCTTTCTGATTCAACCAATTATTTCGTATAGATTTGATAAGATGTACTGAATCAAAAATAACATGTAATTTTTTTGTATTAGCTTGATTCTGAATAACTCTTTATGGTACCATTACACAATTTAGAAAAACAATTTATATTTACTTTGTTGTTATCACTTATTATACAAACAACTGAAAAACCTACCTTTTCCATTAGGGACAAAACTTCTAAAGTCATAGAATGCAAATCTTCAGCATTCATGTTCTTTACAGGGTTCAATAATACTCTTTATTTTTACTCAATAAAGAAGAGTATAAAAAACATTGAATCATAGTAGCTGCATCTCCTTTCTCTGTAAGTCCTACAATTTTATTACACTTGTATGTAATCACTGATTTGATGAAAATTTCATCAATTTGTAATATTACGTGTTTCTCGTGGTCTTTTAGTTCTTTACATCTACCTCGTAGATAATTTTCATTCGCCAAAGTTGACAATCCTGGAGTAACATTTAATCCAGATGCAATTCTCTGTAACTGTCTCAAACTTGGAAGAATTATATTCTCCTTATCCCTTACATAGGAATAACATGCAGTAGATTTAATATACATGCAGAAAGAAAAAACCATTAAATTACTGCTATACTTATGGCCATGTTTATTTGAATTTAATAATTTCATTTGCTCTAAAATAAAATTTACCGCCTCAAAATTTTCAGCAATACAATTTTCAATGTACTTCTCCCATGATTGAATAGCCATAACATGATCAGGAATAGAATTAATAGAACAGATTTCTTCAAAGACACTTACTGTATTAAGAATAATTAGCAATTCACTGACATATGTTAATCTAGGAGGATTATTAAGAATTTTTCCAATAGAAGGTATATTTAATTGACGATTATTATTAAATATAATAATAGAGAGATCTGTATTTCTTTTTAGGGATTTTGAAATAGGACAATTTTCACAATTAATAAAAAGAAATGTTATGCAACTTTCACAATCATGTTTTAGAACATTATTTTTAGACAAGAAATCAGATATAGGATTTTCTTGCATTAACAGATTTTCTTTTAAATATTCAAAAGTGGTAATTTCGTCTTTCTCAATAAAATTAGTCAACAGTTGATCGTCTAATTGTTTCATTTTTTCCTTTCATTGAATTGTCACTGAGCGTTCTTTAATTTTTCCATTCAAATAGGATGGACAACCAGGGAAAATGCAAGGATATGCATTCTCTGATAATTTTGGATACACTCTAGGTATTTCAATAACAGTACCAGTCTTGTCTGTAATTTTATCTTTTCTCACAATGAAAGATTCAGGGAAATGTTTAATGCACACTACAGTTTATTAGTGTTTTTAAAATCTCTTGGAATTTTTTTCCAAGTTTGTAACAACTGTTCATCTTTTGGGAAACGAAACACTGAAACGTAGGGCTGCCCTGGTTTATTAGAGGTACAATTTGGTACACAACAATAACGAGGCATTTTTTATAAAATGTGTGCAGCTTTAGGTTAAGTTATGAAAAAAATTTTAAGATAACTAAGATTTGACAGAATAAAAAAATATAACATTAAACGTTAACTTCTCATATAAAACAAAATATCTTAATTTACAAATAATTAAGGATATTGGCACATAAGCATCAATTTATTATACCATGTCCTCAAGACTCGAAAAAAAAAATTCAATAATAACAACAATAAAGTTATACAATAATATAAATATCATACCTTTCTTTATGGTATATAAGTAATCCTGAATGGTAAAGTTATCCTGAATGGTAAAGTTATCCTGAAAAGTCATCCTAAAAAACACACTTGGGAACAGATACCAACTTTGTCATCATACAAGATGGAAGCATTAGTAATCTTGGGTCCTACCATAAAAAAATCTCGTTCCCTCCTTTGATCACGTGACTGTTTCCAGCCCTCTGACTGACGCGGCCTTCTTATTCAGATGGCCTTGGCTTAGTCTCCCTGTGCAAAGAAAAAAAAGTTTTATTGCAGATTAACGGAGTTGTGCTGTAAATTATATTGAGCTTCAAAGTTTGGTGTGACATAGTGTGAATTTTAAAAAAGGAAATATCAGTTTAGGTCTCTTATCCTTGTTACTTGACTTGCACCATCACACGTAACTCTTAAGTACTTCTAGAGTGAATTTAATCCCACAATTGATGCTTGGTATTTTTTACATTGCTAGAGCAATGTTGATTTCTTTGCCCTGTTTTCAGCTTTTTAATACTAGTTTTTCTAAGCTTAACTCGGTGATTGTACTATGTATGAATTGCATAATCAATAAAGGAGTATTAATGTAAATTATACTGCAGTTTTCTAACATACAAGTAGTTAAAAGTGCTACAATTTTATACGTATAGTAAAAGTGTTAGATCTTAAATGTATCATATTTACTCGAATCTAAGCCACACTTTTTCCCCAGATTTAATGCTACTGAAAATTAGTTAAGACTTAGAATCAATGGGAAAAAAATTCATTGTATGGGGTAATTAGAACAATTAGTTTTATGTATTTAAAAATTTATAATACTGATAAAGTTTTTAATTATTCACTTATTAGTTTGTATTTTAAATTAATTTTAATTTCATAAAATTGGATTTATTGATAAATTATTTTACACTATTTTTCATTTTTCATAAAAACTTGTTGGTTTAGATTTGATTTAATACGGTATCTTAAAATTGATTTAGCTGTAAGAGTTGAATATTCATTGTGTGTTCCTCTTATATCTGGAAATTTTTGACTGTTATTTCCAGCTACTTTTTTTAGTAGTTTCAAGATAAAATTTTTCTTTTTCTTGCATTTTAATTGATGCAAATTCTTTTTTCTGGTAAATTCATTTCATGGACTGTCTCAACAGGAATAGTTATTTTTTTTTTATATTTCAAATTGGGTTTAAAAATGTTCTGTGATATTGCAGCATTTTGGTGAAAAAGTTATGAACTATTGATTATATATAAAGCTGTATGCTCAAATTGATATTCTACCGGAGATCATTCTTTATATGTTTACTACATGTTGTCTATATAGGTCTTTAAGTCAGGAGTTTGGAGTGATGTACTACCATCTGTATACCATTGTAAATTAGTGTCCATTTTTTTTCTTTCAGAAGCTCGAGAATGTTTATGTTAACATTTTGATTTATTTTTAGTAAGTTTTCAATGGAAAAAAATTGAGTAGGAATTTTTTTTTTAAATTCTGAATTTATTTTTAATATTTTGATTCAATTAACTCTATTTACAAAGAAATTGAATTTTTCTGCTTGAAAGTTAATAGTTAAAATACATTTTTCATATATTTTATTTACTTGAAAAAATTCTAAATTTGTATACAAATGCATTTATCCTTTCATCTCCATTGTATATGATCAATTTGTCATTATTACTATACTTAGCCTTAAGTGAGAATCAATATTTGATTCCATACATTTCATCTCTAGAAGAGATGTAAAAAACCCTTTTACATTGTTAAGATTATTTTATAATGTCACTTTAGAGCATAGGTTCTCAACGTGGGTGATAATGCCTTCTTGTGGGCGTTTGAGGCTCTCAGGGAAAAGAGCCAGAGAAATTTAGGGGGCGTTGAGATGGCTCTGAGGAGCTTGGGCAGATTTACCAAATATAGTCTAAAAAAGAACACTGATTATCTACAAACAAAATTAAACTTTAATACTGTTTACTTTATGTTGATAGCATATATTTAAATCATTTCTATATCACATGTACGAAAATTCCCATATTTTGGTTGTTCGGGAAGTGGATGAAATACTTAAAGATTATATTACATTCAGACCTATATTAAATCGAATGATATAGTGCATTTTAATTTCTGTAGTGCAGGAGTTGTCTTTGTGAGCAGAAGGGAATATGCTTTGTCCACAACATTTTATTACGTATATTATCCAAGAAACACATATGTTAATCAGGAATTAACTCGTGATTCTTTAAAGGCTGAAACTATTAATTTATATTTATATTGAAAGCAAGAGTTTATTGTGAATTGCTTCGTATCACATCAAAACCTCTGCCTGTCTTATAACAGTTAAGCTAAAACTTTTTTATTCCATTCTTTTAAGTGAAGAAGAAATTCAGTAGAGTTTCAATTCCAACAATACCCTATCTATGACTAAAACATATATATTTCATAACATATAACATTTGTGGCAATAGCTATTTTAGATTTGCAAGTAAAAGAAATTGGGGCTTTAGAAAAAACTTAAATTAAAAAATATATTCTGTTAGTAATAGAATATTTTTTTAAACTTAACTTTTGTTTTTTACCTTGTATTATGTACACTCTTATTTCTGTAGAGTGGGAGGGGCGGTATCGAAATATTCACTAGAAAAGGGGGAATCAAAAAAGTTAAAAAAAAGGTTGGGAATCTATGCTTTAGAGCAACACTTGCTTACAACCTGGGAAAATTTTTTTGAAATGCACTTAATACTCATTAAATCTTCAGAATATTACATTTACAATATCCAGCTTTACTTATCAACATTCCTTGTATTGATCAAAAGAGCTACATTGAGAAGGTATGGATTTAAATTGTGATGGCTGAAGGACAGGTATTATGTATTTACTGGTAAGCAAAAGTTAAGGAAAAAACATATATTTTCACACATTTTCAAAAGTTACTGTATCAGTTCAAGTGAAATTAAGTGTGAAAATATTTTTACTGCATAGATGGTACCTTATGGGTTATAATTTATCATGAAAGCATGATTGTCTGAAAATGATGGTACTAGTAAAGAGTTTAATATGAGGTATGATCACTCTGGACAGCAATAAAATTCTCACAACAAACTCTCAATGCTGTTTGAGGTCTTAGGATAATAAATACCACTCCTTCAATACACTTCTTAGTTCCTGGAGTATTCTGGGACGACTGTCTGAAATCGCTCTGCCAAGAGCATCCCAGACATATCCCAAGAAAATGATGGCAATGCAGCAAAATAGGGGGAGGGGGCATGTTTGTTTTCAGGTCATTTTACATAAGAAACCTGGCCCAAATGGTCCCATTTATCTGACGAAATTGGCTATCTGTTATACAAAAAGGATGTTTCCACTTTGATTCTGAACAGTACTTTTGTTCTATAGATCTAAAAGCTCATATGTTATAAAGTACTACTACTTTTCTAGATATTTCATTGTATTTTTCATTACTACAAATTGTCAGTGTGTGCTGATCTGATACACTAAGCAAATAAAGTGAACTTTTTGACAATGACATTTTTTATTAAGCTACTAGTACAATTTAGAAAAAAATGCTTTTAAAAAATGCATTTTCTGTATTTATAGAGTTTAGTACATGGAATGTAAGTTGCATTTTATACTCTCCTCTTAATTAAAAAAAATTTAAAAACTTCGAATTAATAAATTTTTTTTTTAGTACGTTGGTTGGTATGAAGAACCTTCTCTTGGTGGTTTATCGAAGACAGTTCAAGACATGATATCTATTGATCCAAATTTTGGTAAGCATTGTTTAATATCTGTTATTAATGAAATTAGCAATTAAGGTAACTGGGAGGTTAAAATGCTTCAAATTATGCATTTTTAAAATTTTTTTATTACTTTAAAAAAAATAAGTGTTTCACTGCATCCATAGGTGCATTAATTATGAGAATTTGATAAACACTAGAAAATTGAATTTTAAAATTGTAAGCAAATGTGATGTAACTATGATTCAGATACTTTCTTCAAAGTCTGTTTTGTATTAATATGTATTATAATATACTAATATTTACAATACAAGGAAATATGTTTTTCCAGTATTATATGCTTAAACTTTTTGAGAATTCTACATTTTTGGGGACAAAAATTAAGGAGAATTCAGATGAATATTTACAAAATGTTAACATCTTAAAAAACAAGATTTATTTTTATGTCTAGTTTCTCACATTTATAAATGCTCAGTCTCATTTTTACATCATTAATCTAGTAGATATAATACAAAGGGAATCTAGAGGATTATCCTAAATTACACAGTTTGTGTAAGGTCTGAGATAACAACATTTGAATACTCATGAATAATTATTTGTTTATAACTGTTGTTTTTACTTGAAAATAAATATTCAGATGTTTGAGTACAAAAGCAGAACTTTGTAAGATTTTTTAAACAGTTCAGATTTTAACTAGATATTAAATTAATTCTTGGACATTTCATTTCTGTATTTTTAAAACAACACTTAAAATATGTGTGAGGAATTCTGTGATATCTATTAATTAGGATGATCAAAAGAAAGTAAAAATACTAAAAATTAGACTTAAAACTTTATTTTAAGTGTGAACTGTTGATATACTTGTTCATGAAGTTAGGAAAGGGTAATTAAAAAAACTTCTAAATAATCTAGAATTTAAAGTTTATAAATTAAAAACTGAAAAATGATGCAGAGTAATCCAATCATGGAATGGTTTTATAATATATTGTGTTAAAAATGTTATTTTGCAAATCATAGGTAAAAATATCTTTCTGCAATTTTTCTCTTAATGCATTTTTTGGTGATGCTGGCACACTTTTCTCAAAATTTACTATACCTATAATGCTGATATTTTGCATATTACAAGATTCACAAATATTAGCCATAAGTTTCTGCATAAAATTTAGAGGAAATTTAAATCACAAAATTAAATTTTATTCCTTTCATTATATCAGCTGTTACGTTTACAGAAACTCTGTAAAGTTTTAAAACTATAAATGCAGTGGACTTTTTGCAAAATGTAACTAAGGGTAAGAACATGACTCAAAAAAAATATTGACTATTAAATTGCTCATACAGAATTATTTATATTTTAAAATGGGATTTTTTTAAAACATTAACAGATACATAAGTATATGGATAATTTACTATAAATTTTTTCTTTTTTATTGCTTTTAATTTAAGTGAGAACTATTTAAATTTAGTGTAAAAAAGTTCATTTTTCCTTGTCGCAAGCATCCCAATTACCTTAATTAAATGTGGAAATAACATGATTAACTATGTTTGTGTGTGTGTGCTAAGATAAAAACAATTGGATTTTAGGTTTGCTTCCCTCTTAACAATAAGTAGAATATATTTAAGTGCTTACTTTATTAATTTTCACAGCATGAAATGATTAGTGGTGTTATTATTACTTTGGAATCTATGTAATTAACTTGTACTCCTATTTTTTTTTAAAAGTTCTGATTTGAAAATTTGTCATGCTGCAGCAATGCTTGGAACATTCACAAATTGTTCAGCTGAAGTTTCTAGTTTTTTAATGATTGATTCAGGATATTCTTGTAGTTTTGAGGTGGGAATGGATTTTTTATGCCTTTCCAGAAATGTTATGTTTTTTTATTCTCAGTTATGTTTGCATTTTTAATTATATTCTCAATGGATTTATAACTCTAAAATAACTTAAAAGTATGACATTTGTATAAGTGCATTATTTTAAGTTACAGTTTTCAAAACAAATGCCTTTCTGTTTCAGTGATGGGTAAAGCTCTTTCTGTCGGTTTAGATTTAATTGGGACTGGAAGAAGTGTGTTATTAGATGAAGATTTTCAAAAAGATATAAAAAGCTTAGAAACTATGACTGAAAGCCAAGTAAATGTTTTAACTCCTCGAGAAAAAGATCATGTCAAGGCGCTTATAACATGGGCATCTGGGTAAATGTGTTAAAATTTTTCATTTTTTCCCCCTTGTGTTGTAGAAATCCTTAAAGTTAACCAATTTTGAAAAATTTTATTAAACAGTTTACAAGTTTGTAATTTTTAGTGTAAAATTTCCAATTTTGTAAATTTTGATATTATAGTTGATTTGTCTTGAAACAAATTTTGCCTTTATTAGCTTAGTTTACAAAAATGTCTTTAGTATTGCATTCATGATTTATTCAGGCTAAAATTCATGAAATGATTATTTTCACAGTTACTATAAAATGTGCTAAATCTTACTTGTACATTATTAAAAACTAAGGTTTAACTTTTTAGGAATTGGGTAGAAGCTACTACTATATGGGATGACATCTTGCAAAGTCATCCTACAGATATTTTAGCTCTTAAAATGGCCCATGATACATACTTTTATCTTGGGTATCAAAAAGAAATGAAAGATTCTGTCGAAAAGGTTATTCCACACTGGACACCAGATATCCCATTATATGGGTAAATATTATGCAGTAAATATGAATTTTTTTTAATGTTTAGAGTAGTGGCATATAATTTTAAGACTGAAATGTTTTATATATTAATCGATTATTTGTATGTTTAATTTTTTTTTTGCATTACAATACTGAATTTTATTTAGAATACATTTGTCTCATGTGAAAAATATACTCGTATGTATTTCAGTAATACTAATACTTAGTTATGCACAAAAAAATTGTTTCTTGCTGTAGTACATATATTTGTATCCATATGCTTAGTTTTTAGCTATGTAATTTAAGATTAAAATAAACCTTGCTACATTTTCTGTAGCAAAAATAATCTTTAAAATATTAGTTTAATCTGTAAAAGAGAATTTTGAAATTTTAATGTGAACTGGTTTTTCAAGACAAAATATTATTGCAATACAATACAATTTTCAATTTGAAGTTTGTATATATTCAGTGAACTTAGCATTATTATTTTGTGTTCAGAATGAAGAAATTTAAATGCTTCACCCATCCAATATTTTGTCCTTGATTTCTCTTTTGCTTAGAAAATATCAGTTTTGTATTTTTTTTTTGTTTAAACTCTTTCTTTGAATTTGTTTAAAATATTTTGCTATACGTTTATGAACAACAATAAGAAATGAGAATTTTATCTTTTAATATATAAACTTTACACAGTAGTGCAAACAAGGGGGTCCCCCGGTCAGGAACCTCCTATCGTCCTTGATTTTTTTTGTGGTTTTTAGTCTTATGTATATAGTACATAAAATTTAATTGAGTATTTGCTATTAATAATTTTATTCGTTTAGGCTAATTATTTATTCAAATAATTTATTTTTTGTTTTTTTTGGTTCCCGAAAATCGACACTCAAAAGAATGTTTGCAGCATATTGGGGTATGATACGAGAATGGTGGACTTTCGACTTTGGACCCCCCCCCCCCTAAAAATTCCTGTGTGCGCCACTGACTTGACAATATAAACTAAACTTCCAAATAATAATATTTTGTAGATTTAGCAAATTGCATTAATCTTAATTTGGTTGTAAATGACTAATTTAAAATAATTTTAAAAAATTTATTTTTTGTGTAAAATTTTTTTTTAGTGAGTTATATGAAAAACCTCTGTTGAAAAAAGAAACACATTTGTGTAAGATGTAATTGAAGAGATGCTTTAGATTATGAGGGAGGTTTAATTTTCATAATTTTAATGAATTCAATAAATTTTATGGTACTATACTCCAGAAATATTAAAAGCTACCTGTAGAAGATGTTTATTTTTTTTAAAGTTCTTTGCCCTTATTTTAAGCCTTGTTTCTTGTAAACCTTCTTCTTGTTGAATTTCTAAAAGTAAAATTTCTCTCATTTTTTAAAGTAGTTTAATTCCTTTGCAACAGAGTTTGTCATGTTTTTTAATGATTAACTGATAATATTTTCTTGTATAAAGAACTAGTTAGTTGTGTGTGTGTATAATTACCTCATAAAAAGTTATGTGCACTGTTTTATTGCCATCTACCTTTTACGCATAGTACAATAATAAACATATAACTGAAGTCAAAGTTTTAGAGCACATATCTTCAGTTAAAGTTACAATAAATACAGTTTTATTGCAATACAAAATAAGTCACAATTATTGTAACAGCTATGTGACAAGCCCTTTTGAAGATACTTTATTACATATATAGTCATTAAGAAATTCTTGTTTTGTAATGAGTCAAACAAAACCTCATTTGAATTCTGGACATTTGTGTTTGTGGTGCATCTGGCACCTGTGTTACATTAGGTAATACAGGTTGAGTTTCACTTTTTTCGGGCATTTCTAAATCTACTGTTGAGTTTCACTCGTTTCGGGCATTTCTAAACCTTTTTCATTACTCATCTTAAATGGAATGTTTGAGGGTCTCAAATATACACGATTTCTAACAAATGTTTTACCCATTGAATTTTGGACAATGTATGATCCAGGACTTTTCCTCAAAGAAATCACTTTAGCAGGTGTTCATGTTTTAGTGCTCAAGCCATATATGGTTACATCATTACCACTATGAAATTGTCCTAAATTGGTTGAACCTCTGTCATAACACAGTTTGGGGTTTTCTGCCTTTTAACAATTTTTCCTCCCAACAACAAACAAATCATTAAATAGCTCTGCATTTAATAATTTTGAATGGATGGGAAACTTAATTTTTAACCTATGACCGAATAGAAGCTGTGCTGGGGTAAAATATAGTCCAGAAGTAG
Source organism: Trichonephila clavata (assembly GCA_019973975.1). Taxonomy (NCBI): domain Eukaryota; kingdom Metazoa; phylum Arthropoda; class Arachnida; order Araneae; family Nephilidae; genus Trichonephila; species Trichonephila clavata. Next base: position 15,174 of record BMAO01031474.1, on the reverse strand, counting down.
GGTATTCAAAAATTCTGTTAACCCTGCAATCCAATTTTTATTACTGGCATCAGCTCTTTTCATTATTGGCTTTGCTATCTCCTCAGTTTTCTCAACTGTCTACCCCATTACTTTTGGGATACTTCAGACTTATAAAATTGCATTCAAAAACCCATCCCTTTGCTAAGACCTTACTCTCAAAACTGTTGAAAACTGTCAAAATTGTTGTTGTGGCTAACAATTTCTTTAGGAACCCCATAACGAGAAACAAACTTCTAACAGTTTATTAATTTCTTTTAGTTTTGTCATTTAACCTTTCTATTTCAATCCATTTTGAAAAATAACGTATTCTAATTAATCAACATTTTTATGTCTTAATGTCAAATCCTATCTTTTCAAAAGATCTTTTGGAAATTTCATGAGCTAAAAGAGGTTTTTAACATTAGCTGTTTGAAGTTTCTGACACACCTCTCTCACTCAAATATCATTTTCTCAATACTTTTAGGCATTCCTGGCCAAAACATGGATCTCTTGCCCTATTTTTACTTTTTTCAATTCCAGAATGACCCTCATGAGGTATCATAAGCATATAATTTCTCAAAATAGAAGGTACAACAATTTTAGAGTCTTTAAATAATACAATATATAAAAAAAATTCAATATGCAAAACCTTTTAAAATTTAAAGTACTGTTTCATATTAGCAGGAACTTTTTCAATATGATCAGGCCACTATTTTTTTTAGTATAATCATGCACAATATTCAGTTTAGGATTTGATTGAATAGCAATTTTAAATTGAGCAATTCTATGTTCACTCATAGGAAGCTCTTTAACTGTATGAACAACAAATCCGGGGCATCATTTACTTCATCTTTAAGACATGCCTTTTGCATTAACAATTTCAAATTGATATTTTAATTATTTTAACAACATTCTTTGCATCCTGTTAGAAACATTACATATAGGTTTATTTACAATACTGGCTTATGATCGGTTTGAATAGTGATTATTTTTTCTATACACAAAATTATGAAGCTTGCAATGGCTTTTGCTGTGCTAAAGTATCTTTCTATTTGAGCATAATCTTGCTCAGTTTCAGTGAGATTTCTAGATGTGTGATACTGAAGGGCCCTCTTGGATAAGGCAACTACCCCCCAAGTTATTCTTTGAACTATTACACTGAATAATAGCTTCCTTTGAATTATTAAATACCTTTAAAACAGTTGAACTTAACAACTCTTTTATTCTTTTAAAAGCATTTTCATTCTCATCAAACTACTGAAATTCCCTTTGAAGATTTCATAAAGGAGAAGTCATGATGGAAACATAAGGTACAAATTTCGACACGTAATTAACCATTCCTAGAAATTGTCTTACACCAGCCTATCAGTAGGAGTTTCCATTCCGATAATTGCCTTTATATGCTGGTTGTCTGCTTTAACACCTTCTTTTGAAATTATTTGGCCAATATATTTAACTTCTAAGACTTTGAATTGGAACTTTTCTGGGTTAAAAATTAGAGCATGAAATGAACTGTTCTATTTTGATTTAATGCAAAAATAAAATTACTGTGTAGTGAATTGTTTCAATTAAAATAAATAGCAACTCAGCTGAACATTTCCTTCTATTCTTTGTTTTGTTAATGACTTAATGGGAAGAAGAGAATCAGCATTGATAGAAAAGACTAGATTTGAAGAAAATGATTCATTTTAAAATCTTAAAATAATCCAAATGAGTTTTTAGGAATAGCTTGATCATAAGTTTTAATCAAATCAGGTTAAGAAGAAGTAAAGAGTTTAAAATAATTCAACCTATTTGTATAAATGATAATATGTATATTCTAACATTTTGAATTTCAAAAAGATTTCATAAGATCTTTTGAATTTTTTACATAATAGTTATCCTTTAAAAGTATATATCATTTAAGAACTGTTTTTGAAATGTTATTTGAAACAATATGTAATTTACAGCTCTATTACTATCAAACTCTTATTTTATTTTCAGTCATTTGTTTGGAATGTATGCCTTTGGACTTGTAGAAATAGAATCTTATAAAAAGGCTGAAAATAATGCAAAAAAGGTAATTTTTCTTGTGTAAAGAATGTTTAGCATTTTAATGGTCTTTTTAAATTGCTGCTTTTAATGTTTTATTGGATAAAAGTAAATTTTTTTGATATTTGATTTTTAAGAAAACCTATTCAACCTCTTATAGTATATTAAAAAATTCAAAGATACAGATATATACACACACACACAAAGAAAAAGAAGGGGGAAAATATATGCCAGGCATTAAATAGAGTAATAGTATTTTTTAAAGCATACTGACATGCCTAATTTTGTTCACTGATAAATCTATAATAGCTTTTCTTACCTTGATTTATAAAATATATATATATTTTAAATTGGCCTTTGAGATAAATTTACACATTAGCCATCTAAAGTTAAGATACAGCATATTCTTTTAAGATCAACATTAAAAGTTGACACTAACAAAAAAAATTCGTAGCTTATATAAAAAATGGTAATGAACTTTAAAAAAAAGTTAGCGAGAAAAAAAATGCCATCTTTTTTATTTTAAAGAAATGGACACTTATATAGGATTTGGGAAGAATGTGCAAAAATCAAACTATTTCAGCTTCATGTGTACATTTTGGGCATTATTGCTTAAGTTTTCTAGTTTTTGGAAATTTTGTTAACATCCAAAAGATTCTAGCAATATCTAGGATAAGTCGTTTTCTCTATTCATTAAAATGGCAAGCTTTTGGATGGATATGGGTTTGTCAAAGTCTCATGCTGCTAGATGTTTTAATGTGGCTTCAAAGTGGTTCAACAATTGTGAAATTAGTTTAAAGATGAAGATTCTGTGCCTAGACAACATGTTCTAGTTATCCCCAAGTGCATCACCTACAGAAGACCCTTTTTCAGCTCATCCAGTTTGAAAAAGAAACACTACTATGCCTCAACTGGTAGCAGTTGTTGCATCGACACTGTGGTAGAGATGTCTACTACAGTGAGAAAACGCTTTCACAATACAGGTAATGTTAGACAATCAATTATGTGTGCCCCCCTGAACATCCACAGAGATATGCCTCTTTATATTGGACAAGGGAACACGTTTCTTGGATTAGACAGCAATGGGCTTCTTTACCCTTCACATATGAGTTCAGGTTCACTCTGATTAGCAATTGAAGGCGCTGCTAATCTGGAAAGAACATCACACCAGATTCAATTAATCCAACTATTTTGAAAGGTAGTTATAAATGTGGTGAAATCATTTAGCTGGAACTAGCTGGTGTGAGATATCGGAATGATATTCTTGATGGATATGTGCATTGTAACGTCTTGGCACAACATTGAAAATGTACGCCAAGCTAATTATTAAAGAATGCCTAGTTCGAGTCTGTCCGGAGTCTCTTCCTCCGTCAGCAGGCTTCAATTCCGGGAATCTCTCGTCGTAGTCTATTAGGAGTCTTTCGAGGAGTCTTCCTTCGTCAGCAGGCCTCTCTCTTGGGTATCTCTCGTAGGAGTCTCCCCGGGTCCTCTCCCTTTCTTTTTCCGAAGTCCACTCTTTTAAACTCTAGGGGCGGGTTCACTCCACGCCTCTCATCAATCCCCATTGGCCGACTTCAGGGTTTTGCACCCGGCACCAACGGTCTCGCACGTCATCCATTCGTGCAGAGATGACAAAGGTCCGGTCCCTCTCAAAGGTTCCCGGCGACAAGGGCCCGGCTGACATCTGGCACTTCAAACACCTCGCCGCCGCCTGCAGAGGCGCCAGCATTCAAGACGTACAATCACTGCCCATGAATAGAAAATAATGCAGCGATGCCCGGTCCATAGTGTCCACCAGACATACCGTCGCCGAAGGTCCAGCTGTCTGATACAACACAATGCAGCTAAAACCACGTTTTCTCCAGCTGTGGAAATGTTTATGAATAGAGGCGCTTTCTCCATTGTGACGACGTCACAACTCCTTCCCCCTGAAAACGTCCATTTCACTGGACTGCTCTGGTCCAATGTTGGATCTGTTCTTATGACTGACTCAAAAAAAAGAATGTCTTAACAATGAGATCAACCAGGACAGCAATCCAATAATAAAAAAAACACTCAAAAATATGATAATACGTAAATCCAAAATTCCATAACATTTTACACACTTTACAATAAAAACCTAAATTTCAAATCTTGGATTCTTTTCTTAATGTTACATCTCGTCTTAAAAAACTTGAGTTTTAAGTGAATAAGTTAAATGCTAACATTTTACTAATATTACTATACGTTAAATCACACGTAACTACTGTACTAGACCTCTATGTGCTTACACTTGGCTGAGAGACACAAAAGATTTTCAGTATCACATAAATTTTTTTCCCCACCATATACACAAAATACAGTAATATAGTAATATAAACACAAAAATACAATAAAAAGTTAAAATTAATTAACAGGAAATTTTTAAATGACTGCTTATTCCAGTCTGTTTAATCCAATGACATTTCCATGTAACTTTCTTTAATTAAAGTAAATGATTTTTTTTTAAATTACATAAAAAAAACTGTAAATACAAATATTTGGAATTATTTGGGCTGAACAACATTAGTTTAAAGATAAATCTCCATCTTGGCACTTTGCACATTTTCGCACAATATTTATAACAAGTTATTCCACAACTCATTATCATTCCCACTACAACGTTGGGTAAAGTGCTAATTATGGCACTATCATTAAAAATACAATTAACCTCGTACTTCCTCAGCTCACGAAATGAACTCACTACATCTCTATTATGTACACTTAAGAAACTTTCCCACAGCTCTAATTTACCTTTGGTCGGTATGAATTCCGATCTTACACTCCTCAACCCTTCTAATACCAAGTCTATTTGCTTTACACGATTTTTCCAAATTTGCGCCAAGATGTCTATATTAACCAATCGACGTAAAACAAACTGCGGTAACCGTTCCAAAACCTGAGTAGTTAATTTACATCCATAAGAAGATGCGCATATGATCTTAAAACTCCTTTTTCTAATGTAAATGCCAAATGGCATTACGTATGCGGCATACTTCTGATATCTCAGCATGAGTGAATGACGAAAGTACCACTTCCACAAATCCAGTACCATGATCCACGAGGCCGCGCTATTCATTTTTACAAGACCTTCCATTTTTAACCAAAGATGAAACTCTGCTCGCGTCACCTGGTTCAAACGCGTATACTTAATACATGGGCACGGGTATCGGTTCACTTTTCTAAACTTAACAGCCGACAGTGTACGATTGAACTGCCCCATCTCGATTACACTCACATCCCTAGGGTACCCAAACTCCTCTCCCAGAGAATTAATCAATCTCAGGTATATCCAAAAAATTTTAATTTTAAAAGGTTTTCTTCTAATTAACTGATTATCCCTCTGCATTAAAGAAATCGTCCCTGGATCTGGAGGAAACCTTTCTTTATTTCTATCAACGACCATTCGTAAATAGTTAATTCTATCAGGCGGTAATTTAAAGTGCAGTTGACTTTCCCTTAAAACACCCCTAAAGTCAGAATCCATAAATAGCTTTACCAGATAGGTGAATTCGGTTTCTTTCTCTATTCCCTCCGAGCTATTTTCTGTAACAAAATTTACGAATTCCGGCCTCCTACGATACAGTTTTACTAAATTTACACGATAAATTGCACTACGATCCCTTTTTCTGGGTAAATCTATCTCGTAAATAAATTCTGAACTTGTCACTTTACCAGCCCCTAACCAATTCTTATCAATACCCTTTGAATTGGAGGGAATCAAACGCATTGTTGATTTATCTCCGACATCTTTCCTAACAACGGCGCACGCGTAAATTTCTTTCCCTTTCCTCTGTTCCGCTTTTATACTAGCCATTGTAGGGTTTTGAAAACTTTTATGACCTACTGTTAGGCCCGCTCCCCTTTCAACTGAGAGTTGACTAGCCTCCTTTTCATCATTCTTAATTTCACAATTCAATGTTGCAGGGATAGTAAAACCCGTATCTACTATCAATCCTCGAGAACTTACCCCTATGTCCTCATGATTTATTACTGGCTGTGCCACCGTCATCACAGCTGTAACGCTCTCCTTAACTGCCCTTGACCCCACCTTCCATTCACAATCACGAATTCCAAAATTATAGACTTCTTTCCCTTTCTCAAGCCTAGACAGTTTATCCTTCTCTTTTTCTACCCCTCTCACTTCGGACGGGGGATTAACACACGTGCGTTTCACACCGGGGGGGTCACAAATCTCAATTCTAACTTCAGAAGGCATGGCGGTTTTTTCACTTCTATCAACATCTGGATTACTTACCGGCCTACACTTTTTAATCGGTTCACTAACTTCCCTCGACCGATTTCCTGACAAATAACTCTCCTGTGCGCAATTCTCGACTTTATCTTCTACTTTTAGATGAGATTCCTGATTTTGTAACTTATCTCGGCGTACAGCTCTCAATCGCTCTAATTCTCGTTCCCTCATTAGTTTACGCTCTTCAAACCCCTTTATTTTAAGTTCCCGTTCCCGTTTTGCTTCCAAAATACCCTCTAACAAACAATTAGCTAATTCTTCATTATAGTATTCACTCTGACAAATTCTATTCTTAATTTCTATCTTGAGTAAAGTATTATTGGCTTCGACTCCCAACTCTTTCGCCATTTCTACCAATACGTCTTTTCTTTGCCTTAATAAGTACGCCATGATGCACTAATACACACAAAACCAAACTAAGCTTAATTGTCACAAAAATTATACAAAAACTCAACGAACACTAGAAATACACTAGACCTAGACTTAACTATAATTCACAAAAATCCTAAAAACAAAACAGTACTCTCCACAGTAACTGTACCAATAAAACAAGTATAACTACTGTATACTTAACTATATTTGACAAAAACGCACAAATCTTAAAAGCAATACAGTACTCTACACAGTAACTGTACCCCGAAACAAGTATAACTACTATATACTTAACTATATTTCACAAATGTGCGCAAATCTTAAAAACAATACAGTACTCTGCACAGTAACTGTACCAACGAAACAAGTATAACTACTATATACTTAACTATATTTCACAAATGTGCGCAAATCTTAAAAACAATACAGTACTCTGCACAGTAACTGTACCAACGAAACAAGTATAACTACTATATACTTAACTATATTTCACAAATGTGCGCAAATCTTAAAAACAATACAGTACTCTACACAGTAACTGTACCAATGAAACAAGTATAACTACTATATACTTAACTACATTTCACAAACAACAATACTAATAAATCGCACATTTATACATCATACAAAACTTTAAAAATCTTTCTAGTCTCTCTTTCTAGTGTTTGCTAACTTTACCTAGTACGTAAATTCTTTACTACCAAAATTTTACATACATTAATCATAACAATAATAATAATCAATTGCTGCCCCGAGTATAATCTCAAAGAAAAGACTCACCTTTCTGTTTCGAATCACTGCCAAAATCTATGGCACACCTGGACGGGAATTCACAGCACACCTGGTCGGGAATCACACACTGAATACTCGTGACTTCCTTCAAAATCAGCCGACGGAAATCAGGGTCTGTTTTCGGCTTTCCTCCGCTTGTTTCTTTCGTTGATTCACCCAACACGATTCACATACAGTACAATGGACAGCAGGCTCTCCGGGAATTTTCCAGCAACAGGAACACACTTTAACGATAAGGATGGAGACACCACATGAACTCAGGAGAAATTTGCGTTGTTTAAAGTTCTTTTATTTTTCTCGCACACACGGCTGACATTTTCGCTTTGTTATTTCTTTTTTCTCAAAAATTATTTTCAATAAAAAAGGATTCGGGCATTTATTTAATTTGCCAAATGCCAATCCCACCTCGCTGCCACCAATTTAATTACCTGTAACGTCTTGGCACAACATTGAAAATGTACGCCAAGCTAATTATTAAAGAATGCCTAGTTCGAGTCTGTCCGGAGTCTCTTCCTCCGTCCGCAGGGATCAGTTACGGAAATCTCTTGTGGAAGTCTATCAGCAGTTCTCTCAGGAGTCTGTCCGGAGTCTCTCCTCCGTCAGCAGGCTTCAGTTCCGGGAATCTCTCGTCGTAGTCTATTAGGAGTCTTTCGAGGAGTCTTCCTTCGTCAGCAGGCCTCTCTCTTGGGTATCTCTCGTAGGAGTCTCCCCGGGTCCTCTCCCTTTCTTTTCCGAAGTCCACTCTTTTAAACTCTAGGGGCGGGTTCACTCCACGCCCCTCATCAATCCCCATTGGCCGACTTCAGGGTTTTGCACCCGACACCAACGGTCTCGCACGTCATCCATTCGTGCAGAGATGACAAAGGTCCGGTCCCTCTCAAAGGTTCCCGGCGACAAGGGCCCGGCTGACATCTGGCACTTCAAACACCTCGCCGCCGCCTGCAGAGGCGCCAGCATTCAAGACGTACAATCACTGCCCATGAATAGAAAATAATGCAGCGATGCCCGGTCCATAGTGTCCACCAGACACACCGTCGCCGAAGGTCCAGCTGTCTGATACAACACAATGCAGCTAAAACCACGTTTTCTCCAGTTGTGAAAATGTTTATGAATAGAGGCGCTTTCTCCATTGTGACGACGTCACAGCATCCTATATGCCACTGTGATTGGTGCTAATTCATTCTGATGAATAATACTGCACAGCGTCGCCAATTTTTTTTGCTGATGCCTATCTTGTTTATCATGATTTGAAATGAAAATAATGACCAGAGTGAAATCTCCATACTTGAATCCGATAAAGCATGTTTGAGGCTACCTTGGTAGACAGGTTGATGTTTCAAGTCCTCCTTCAAGTTCATTGCATGAACTGGAGCATGAGTTATTCCACATCCGGTCTTCACTTCTAATTTCGATGCCTGTCAATTTAATTGACAATATGGAATTTTGGTGCCTCTGATGCATTGCTATTTGGGGAAGGATACAATTTTCATCATAACTCATTATCCAGTGGCGTAGCTACCACTGTATTAATGATAGGGGGCTCCCACGCTTCATTCATGGATCCATGTATTAGCAAAAACATCCTAAAATGTTAAGGAACCTGCAACGAATTTTGATACAGGGCCCTCTCAGGACTAGCTACGCCAGTGTCCTAATGTTTCCTTGACATTTTTACACATAAAACTTATGTGCAGCTTTCTTAAGTAAATAACTTTTGTGCCAAGAATGGTTTTTTTGTTATGAATTGTTTGTGTGAAATTAATGCAAATTTCTATGTTGCAATAATTAAAAAGCTGTTGAGTCTACATTTCATAAGTTTCTTGATTCTCTGTTCATCCATTTTAAAATCACACTAAATGCAGGTTGTATTGTAAACTTTTCGAGGGCAGTGTATGTATATATCATGACCGGTGAAATGGTAAAGCTTTAATTATTTATTCCATGATTATGTGATATGTTTTTCAAGTCTTGAATTGAGGAGGCATGTTCTTGGGCCAGGTGTTCTATTTTTATATCTAAGTTAAGAACGATACACACACAAAGCAGCAGCAGGCTTAACAATTACAAAGAGTGGCTTTTTACTTAACGAGGCAAAGAAGCAGGCGAATTTTCCATGGAAACAAGAGCTTTTTCCAGAGTGGCAACTGAAGTTTCTAAATTCACGTTATTTTCATGGACGGATCTTGTGATTGGTGAAAGATATCGTGCAATGTCTTAAATGCAATTACTTTAAATAAACTATGGTTTTAATTCTCGAGAGATAAAATAGCGATTATATTCTTGTTAGGCAGTTGTGTGTAAATAATTAACTGTAGCATCAGTCCTGAAGGGTCAGGTCATACAAATTAAATTGTTTAGGATGAAATTCAAGTGAATTACTTACATATATACTATCCTACTTCTATTTTGCGAACTTTTCCAGAAATGAAAAACATTTCACAAGGAATCTGTTTTAACAAATTTTTTACTAATGAACTTCATTTCGGACATATAGACTTTGTTAATGGGGTTCAACTGTACACACTAAAACTGAAATAATATTGAAGAAATGGATCTTTGTACATTTAAATTAACAAGCTTTTTACTAGTAAGTTTGAATTTTAATTTTTTTTGCATTGTTTTACTTTCCAAAATGTAATAGTGTGTGCATCGTAATAGTTTATGCTTTGTTACAGGGTTTAGAAATAAATTCTAAAGATGCTTGGTCCACACATGCTTTGGCTCATGTTTTTGAAATGGAGGGGCGTGTTTGATGAAGGTGTTACATTTCTTAGAAATACAGCAGATGACTGGAAGGTTGGTGATTGTTTATGCTTGAAATACTTTAATAGGAATTATTTTTATTTATTGTAAAAATTATATACACTGCATTAAAATATATTTAGTCTGTTGTGTACATTACATTCCTCGAAACAAATATTTTTAGTGGGAATCGTGAAACATGTTAATAAGTGAATGTATTAGTCATAGTTATTAAAAATTTATTTTTATGTGGTGAAAAAATTTACATAGTCTATTAGTTTATGTAAAAGAGCAATTTAAAACTAAATTTAAAAGAATCCCTAGGTAAATAACTGGTTTAAATATCTCATGGTCATTTATTACAACATATGTGGGTGGGGTAGGATAGCTTTAACTATGACCACAAAAGGTGTGATAGTTCTATAAATGTATATTAAACAGTTAATGAGCAGACTGAGTTATGTATAACTTATCTACTCAAGCTAAGAGTGTGGACTGTAATTCTTTAAAATGTTTGTTTATTGAAAGCGGTTGGGTGCATCATACTCTGTAAGTTAGACATACATGCTTACTGACAAAGTAAACAAAAAGACTACTAGGGCACTCTGCAAATTCAGGTCATAACAAAATTCCCCATAAATTGGATGAAATTTCAATATAAATACATAATGCAATTCGACACTTAAATACAAAATACACAATATTTCACAAAGCAAAATGGATGCATAATTATTAAATGTGATGCACAATATTTATACAGTACCATTGAAATACATAATACATTTAGTGATACTGAAATGCAATTAATTTATACGTATGCGATGTTACTAATAACTAAATATTCATACAGGTAATATACAAGATTTCTGACTGTTCTTTTAATATATTTCTGTTTTGGTACATACAGGTTCTAACTCAGACTTACCATCAGTGCCAGGAAATAACTGGATTATTTAACCATTTCATACTGGGAAGATCACAATCTTTGATTAAAACTAAGGTTCCATATAGAAACATTTTGTTAAATTTCCACTTGCTGACATTCTTATGAATTATCTAAATAATCCGTCTCCAAAGCATATATGTTGGGTAATTTTTAACTTTCCCATCTAGCCACAGCCGATTCTCGTTTTATATTAGTTATTTGCAGTTCAGCTATGGAGTTAGGGGTCTAGTACTAAAAATATCCAGGGGTCAGTGTTTTGAAATCATCGAAATTTTATGTCAAAGCAATGAGTAGTCAAATTTAGCACGATTCAATTTCTGAAAATATTGTATTAGATTCTTCAAAATTAATGTGCATTCTACAACTTTTTAAGTGGGATTTAAATGACTTTGCTTCCCATAGCCCTCCATGGTTTTGGGGACCTTGGTAGAATAAAATTCCTCTATAATTCATTAGTCAAAAATTCTGTGAATGTTTGATTAGGTAATTTAATCATTATGAAAATTTTAATTCGGCATTTTCCAACAAATGTTTTAGTCTTGTAGGTGGTGATTTTGCCCTTTTCCTCTGTATACCAAAACAAACTTCCTATGAATCACGAGATCTCTGCAAATCTAAATGAATTGCTTTTGTAAATAAACGTACATATATTACTACCATAAATTTTATTCAGTGCACCTTTTCTTTGATTTTTAAACAATGAAGAATGGGCCTGCAAAATCAATGCCCATATTAAAGGGATAACTCATAGTTACAATCCTTGGTAGGTTGGCCATAATTTGATTCATTGTGATGGGCTTATTTTTGAAACAGTCACATTCATGAATAATTCTACAATAGTTATATCTGCATTAGTGGCCAGAATTTCTGATGAACAAGATATAAAGGGTAGGGTCCTGCATGCAAATATTTTTATGATAGTAGCTCAATATGATATCAGTTAAGATGTTTGTACTAGGTTAAATCATGGGAGTTTAGCCTTCCCTTTTAAATTTGAATTGCAAGTCTGCCTCCTCTCTATTGGCGTTGCTTTACGTCCAAGAAAAACATTAAGTGGAGTTAATTTGCTATATAGGAATAGGCTTACCGGCCAACAATTTAGCATTTCTTCATGCAATGAATTAGGTCAGCCAATTCTCAGCATGACTTACCTCTTGTGAAGTAAGGGTCCCTTTATCTTTGCAGTTTGGTTCCTAAAATATGAATGTTTTCAAGGGAAATTGTTTGAGTCACTGTCAATAACAAAAGAAATGTCCTTTGGATTAGTTTTTCATTTTCTATAAATACACCCCTTTTTGGATCGCCAAATCTAGTCTTTTGGTCAAAGAAGTCAGTTTGTAGAAACGAGTCCGTTCCACAGCTTGGAGTTGGTTGAAGAGCACTAATTCCAATTGGGGAGGAGTTCTTCTGGGTTGTCCTTGCCTGAATAGGTGGAATAGCATTAAGATCAGTAGAAATTGGATTTAAGTGAGCCATGTTAAGCTGCAAGGTTTTCTTCTATGGCCTTGGTATATTCGTTCATATTTTCAGTGAAGAATTTCTTTGTAGATTTTCTAAGTTTGATTCCTTTTAATTAAAAGTCTAAAATTTATCCCAATTAGACAAATTATTGAATATAATCCGTTTCATAGTATTTCGCAATTTATCATCTAGGCGTTGAGTTACAACAAAAATTAACATTGATTCACTCAAAGCATTAGGCTCCTAATTCTAATTGTTTTAAGGCTCAAAGATGACTGGTCTGAGTTCCAATATAGTTCCCCTGTTGGCAGACATCTGAAATAAACTTTAAAATGTTACAAAATAAAACAGTTCAGTTGAAAATATAGTTTATAAACAGAGATTTATACATTTCAGAAAATTACAATCTTATTAGAAACAATAAAGGAAAACATCAGTAGGACAAAAGTAAACAACATACAATCAAAATTCTCAAAGCTATAGTATAATAAACCAAAAACTAAAATGCAAGATTTAACAAAATTCTTTAAAATTAGAAATAAAGACAAAACATTGTTTTGTGTTCTTTTATGTCTAAACTATTTTATTGTCCATGTATAGCTAGGAAAACATTTCTCCGGCAATCTTTTTCTTTGAAGGCATTTTCGTTATGTTTTCTGACATACATGATGTATTTCATCATCGTCTATGCTTACAGAAATTTCGATTTCACCTGGCCAATACTAGTAAAGACAAGACTGAAAAAGTATCTTCGCCGATATCTTCTCATCAGTCAAACACTTTCTTCTAGAACTGACAAATATCAACAGTCTCTGCATCGCTCTGATTGGTATAAACTCCAAAGCCTTTTCTGATCAGAATGGCTTTGAATGCGACATCTTATCAGTGTAATGGATATTCATACTGATGAAACACAAAATAATATAAGACCTTATTCGTGCGTTCCTCTCCAAATAAGACATCGCTATATCTATCAAGTGTAGTTTTGCTGCAGCTGAGAAATTCACTTGAATTGTCAGAAACGGTTTAAAGGGGATTGGAGAGGCGAGCGAAAGTGAAGTCATAAATATTTTCTTCGACATACTATAATTTTTGGTGTTCATAAATCTTTGTCACTCTTCTGTGAACCATAAACATAATAACTGCATTGTGAAAAGTTTACCATTACGTACCAATGTTCCATTTTGGAATGAAATTTCAAAACCGATAGTAAAAATTTATTTTATGATATCTGCAATCTACAGTTAATTATCATTTTATTATTTTTGCAGATAATAAAAATACTTTTAAATTTTAGATTTTACCCAATCAAAGTAGAAAAATGCATAATTTAGAATTTTCTCAGAGATACTATTTACTTCTTCATGATGCTTCATCAAAATCAATCAGATTTTCTCTTCAAAAATAATTTTACGGACGATCTGAATAAAATTGAATTTTAGAAATTTCAAAATTGATGCTCCAATATTGGAACATTGGGGTGTAAAAGGTTAATAGATTGGAAGGTTTACTTTTTAAATAATGAGGATTTTTAAAGAATATTTGATATCTGATTGGATCATTATACTTTTGTTTTGAGTTTGAATTTATATTCATTCAAGTTATAAAATCTCAATGGGTGAAATAACCAGCACATTTCTGTGTTGGTTAATCTTTTTCTTCTTAAATCAGTTTTATTTTAGAAATGACTCAATTTTTCTTTGATTTAAGTTTTCTTTTCTGACCAATGTTGAATAAACTTTGTTTATTTAAAAATTATGAGTTAAATATTCATTGTTTTCTCAAATTTTCTAACTTCCTTTATAGGTGTGTGGATTGTTAGCATGTCACAATTTCTGGCACTGGGCATTATATCATATAGAAGGTACATGCATTCTTGATATTTTGTGAAATTGGTAATTGTAATTTATTTTCATTTTAAAATGTATAGATGTTGATTACAAATCAAATTACTTTCATCTATATACAAAGTAGACTGACACTGAAAGCATTGTTACAAATTTGGCAATGGATGCTTAAAATAGTTTAAAAATTTATATCGGGATGTATACTACATTATTACTCTCTGTTGTATTTATTTTTATGCTAAAATGGTAATATTCATAAAGCAACGCCGTTCTTGGATCAATGGAAACATTGTGAAATGATGATAGAGCCAAGTTGACATCATTGGCGACTTGACCATATTCAACAACCATATGGATGCTTCAAATTCCTTCAGAATTGGTAATATCGATCTATGACATGTGGATTTTCAAGAAAAATCTTGCAGACAATAAATAGGAGTCGCTCGCGAAACTGAATTAGTATTGTCTTGAACTGTTGAATAGTTTGTCGATGGAGCGATTTCTTGGGAATACATTATGTATTTGTATTTCTAGACACTTATAGTTGACTGTGAATGCTGCAGAAGATGTAGAACCTAGATTTATTTTACAAATTTTCTGTTGTATCCTGCATTTTTAGGATTGTTTTGACAATAAATTTTCGTCACTCCTGAAGAACTGTATCTTGCTCTTTGAGATCGATAAGCTTAAAAATAGCAATACGTAACTGG
>BMAO01031473.1:0-15843 GCA_019973975.1 Trichonephila clavata | reverse complement strand
TGTAAATTTTTGAATTATTTCAAAAATGCTCTACTGTGTGGTTCGCTGAATCATATGGTAGATTGGTTTGACACGCAACAGCTAAGGTTGCCGCGCATGGTCCATAGACACAATACAACTATTCAACGTTAGTTGCCTAAAATTCGAGTTGATGATCCAAAAAAAAGGTTTTTCTTAACTGAAATTACTTACTAGAAGTTAATAACTGATATAAAAAATGCGAAAATGACATTTAAGAAGGAACATATTGGTTGCTGAATAGCTATGATGTGATGTTGGCGGAAAATAGAAGTAAACTCATTTAAACTGTTAAAAAAAAAAGGCGTCAGCACCATAAAACAGTGGTCCCCAACCCTTGTTCCGTGGATCAAAGGGTATCAGGTCACTCAAGGAGCATTAAATTATTTCCATTATATTTACTGGGGTGTATTTTTTTCGTGTGTGTGCGACTTTCCATAAAAATCACTTTATATTTTATGTGAAATTCATTTTATAATTATTTTTGGTGCAACTGAATTTTACTCTGAAAGCATGTTTAAATACAATTAAATTATAAAATCAAAACAATTTAAATATAAATAATCAACGTCCCACCCTCAGCGGCTGCCGTAAAATTAATTAAACGTTGACTGGTCCGGAAGAGAAAACTGTTGGGAAGAACTGCAATACAGTATTACGTCACGGATTCTTTTTTTTCATAATGGGGATGCAGATTCATATTTTACCATTTTCAGACCTACTACATTCTCCAGGGACTGGTATCCCTTTTTAGTACGACATCATGCAAGCGATACCAATTGCCTCCGGTAATTTTGACACCCAGTTTGACGAAGTGAGCTTGTTCTAGGAATTTAATTTGCCAAGAGCAAAATTAATTTCATGATTCTGGGGATATGATAGAATTCGGAAAGAACTTTCAACCAAGTACAAAAATGTTACTCGTTATGATATTGAACTGTACATCCACCTACGTGAAATTTGCCAGAAAAAACAGAAAATTATTTTTTAAAAAAGGTATTGTAATACAAAACATTGATTTTTTTTTCGAAATGCCAATATATTGGCACTTGTAATGAGGGAGAATAGGATGGTTTCTATCAACTTGGAACTTCTGAAGGAATTTTAATACCAAGTATGCGAAATCACAATTTAACAATAATTTTTTTTAATGGCAGTCTCATTATTTTTGTCAGAATAACCATATGTTTTTAGGAATGTAAGTCATTGATATATCCTTATCATGACCTTTTTTCATACATTGCCTAAATAGCTTTAGGCATTCTATAGAATGCCTGGGCATTCTATACAATGCCTAGGCAAAGTATGTAATCAATCTCATATTTCATACTTTGCCTAAAAAACGTCCGGCATTGTATAGAAGCCTAGGCATTCTATAGAATGCCCGCATTTCATACTTTGCCGGTAACATATTAAATAATTTTAAGAAAGGTGGAATAAAAAAGAGGACAACTTTTTGTACAAAACGTATTTGTAGTTATTTTCAAGCACAGACTCAAACTTTCCTAAGAATGATGTAATTGTAAACAGTACCTTGAATGCCTATAGATTCTTAGAAAACAAGACCCATTTGGGGGGGGGGAAACATCTCTGTTACACAATCCACGGAAGAGTCATAAATTACCACCTTTCACCAAGGAACGCAGGGGAAATTTCATGTATCCTTCCGCAAGAAGGCGGAGTTGCAAGTTTACTTTCCCCTCATTCCAAATATGCAATGCTGACTTATTTAATTACTCGCAAATAAAATAGTTTAAAAATTTTAAAGTTTGAAAGAGCATAAAAAATAAATTATTTCCGCTTTTTTACTTTTTTTATCCGATAATTGAAAATATTTTTATGATCGTTTCAACGCACTAAAAGTAAATTTTCAAGCTTTTAATAGATATTTAAAAATATTTAGAAATCTTTTTTAAAAAATCGAAATCAAGAGAAACATTAAATTTTTTTTGATCTTTATTATGCATTTTGTTTCATACAGTTAAAAGCAATACCTTAAACGTAAATTGAATTATAAGAAACTCCATAGGATTAACATTACGCTCGGGTTTTCGTGGTGGCGTGTCACCGGGAGCCTTAAGTGCGTCTTTGGGTATTTGATTTAGATATCAGGTGGGTAACAATTAACGTTTTGCAGGAAATTATAAAGGAATTTGTGAAGAGGATGAGTATTTTTTTATCTTCTTGAAAATCATCAAACCTAGTATTGAATTAATTCTGCAAAAACGGATGTTAATTTTTTTAATATATCATAGCTCGGAGTTTTTTATTAACTTTCGAAAATAGTTCCTGCATTATTATGAAACGCGTTAATCTTTTCTCTCCAAAATCGAGACAAAAGACCAAAAGTTTTTTCACATAAAAAGATATATGACCAACTAGGGAAAAATCAATATTTTCCCAGTATATCATTTTAACTTTAAATTATTTAGATATCCCATAATATCGGTAGGAAAAGTTAATCCCATAGTCAATCTTCATTCTTGAGTATCAAGTACTCATAGGGCAGTTCATTGTTTTCTTCCAGATAATTTGAAACATTACTCCTTAAAATACGAACATTTAGTGAGTGGAAAACTGGCGCACACAATGCAGTGTTCTCTAGATAAATAATTTTCTATCGTAATTCAATTAAGTGTATTTGTAATAAATTTTGAGCGTTTTATTTATTTTGTCTGAGATAATCGCATTTCAATAAAATTGTTAAAAATGCTTTTTATTGTTATATTTTAAATTTTCAATAATCTTTGCATGATACGAGTAGGCTACTCCTGTTCTAAGGCAGTTTCAGGTAAAATTTGTTTCTATCACCTATACTTTCTTTAAACAGGATATTTTAAGAACTGCTTATGATACCCACATACACACAGGACGATTCTGGGGTGTCGGCTGCCTCCGTGCTAAGACCTAATGTGCAGCCCTCTAGAGAATTTTTCATATTTTGACTAATACTCACCGTTAACATTATAAACTCATCTACTGTATAAGAATAAAAAGTAAAACATTAATAAAAATGCAAAAAGACAAAAATAACTTCTTCCTCTATTTTTGTTTTTCTGTATTGTTAGGCAGCCGACTGGGTGCGTAGTTGGTTTGTCGCTGGCCTTCTGCACCCAAGGTTGCGTGTTCTGCCCAAGTCGGCGGATTTTCATGATGCAGAAAATCAACAGCGTCATGTCGGTATGATTATGCGGCATATAAAAAATCTCTTGAAGTACCCGTTTGGCTTGGGTGGTGTCGCTAAAATTAAATTCCTAAGTTCAATTTCGCATCGTCAGAGCTCAGGTGCCTCCATCTGGGGAGGAAACTGGACGTCAAAATAACTTGCGGCAATTGGTGCCGCCACTAAAAGTGATACCAGCTCCTGGGGAATGAACTAGGCCTGCAAAGGTAAAAAATACCAATACGCAGCCCTATTAGGAAAAATATATATTGTAATGCTGTTATTGAATTGAAAACTTTTAATTTTCCTAAATGCCTATTGAACTTAAACACTCCTATGTCTTAGGTAATATTAACCATATTAGATATTTTCGTAAAGAAACTTTCACAAAAATCATTTTTGAGAAGCCTTTTTTTTAAACATCGATCCACAATGATCCGCCGCCATTACCGCTGATAAGCAAAACAAAACCCCCTTTTCTTGCGGTACTGCCGTCTCTGCCACAAATTTTGCTACCAAATGAAAGATGCGTATGAAGAGTAAACATTAATGGATTATGAACCAACACACATTGTGTATTAACATTCTATTGTTCTTGAACTATGCTAAGTTACCTCGTAATCGATACTTCTTTTATTTTTTCAATAACTATTTGAAATTCAGCATATTAATTCCAATTAATATAAGCTTTATTTTGAGAAATTCGTAAAAAACTTTACTGGATTGATAGTTTTATATGAGGCTTGCGGCAGCCCCTTGTTTTAGCCGCCCGAATGCGGTGCACATGTGGCACTCCTGCTAAGCTCAGCTCAGTACACATTTATATAAGTGAGTTATTTTCACGTCGCACTATTCAGTTACTTGAAGGCTTTTGGTGACGGACCCATAGTTTTGAACCATGGTCAAGTGACGAGAAAGACACCTGTTATGTTACCCCCTCTCCTAACTTCTACACCACACCAACGAGAGGACGTTTCAGCCTAGACATATCTAACGTGCATCGGGCCTCTCCGCATGGTGGTTTCTCAGCGGTACAAGGCTCGAACTCATGACACGCCTGCCACGAGTCCGTTACCTTGACCGCTAGTCTACCGCGGCCTCACACGCACGCACACACACAATGTAGCTTATATTCTGGAGTACTACACAGAAGGAAACTTCTATTTGGTTCCCAAAGATGCGTAAAAATTAAACAGTAATTAATTTGAAATGAATAAGTTAGTAAAATAGCTTGTAATTTTCTATAAAATAAAAAATCGCTTTAACCTATAAATATATCATATGGGAGCTAATATCTAATAATTATTATTTTTGTTTCTAAAATCAATAACTATATATGACTCAAAACTTAACTTTAATTTACATATGCAGCGTAGAATAAGTCAAGTTTATTGTCATGCATGACTTTGATACTATTGATACTGCGTGGTTAACTAACTTCTGTGGTTAAATGGTATAGTTTTTTTTAAATATGTGCTTATCTTTTTATGGCTAATGACTTGTCTAAGAAAAATAATTTTAATTAATTATTTATAAAGTTTCATTTTTGAAATTGCTCTTCTAAAACAGCACTTTGTTGTAAGCAGATTTCAGCCCTTATTAGTATTTGTATTTTTATGTTACTAATAACTTTTGTATTGTGCGCTCATTGAAGGTATTTAAATAACATAGTAACTCTTGTATAAATCAATACAAATTATTGGATTTTAAAAATATGAAGGAGCCGATTCTTTGGGACAAGGACAAAAAAATCTATCGGAGGAGTAGAAATTATTTTCAAACAGCTAAAGGAAACACATTAACAACTAGAATGCACAAGTTTTTTTGCATAACGTGCGATGAGCAACATTCAAGTCTTCGAACTGTGAAGAGGAGCAAACTGGCCAAGCAGTGGTAATAACCCCAGATAGGACTTGGAACCAGGAAAGAGACAACAGATACTATTCTTGTCGTCATTTGCTTCCATAACCTGTTTATGTCGTCTAAAATGGGATTCTTAGAATACAGTGAGATCAATTTCCTGACTTCTGTCACAATGCAATTATTTAAAAAATATTATAATTACTGTGATTTTCTAAAATTAACCTTAAAAATATTAATATCAATGGAATTAAAAAGACCTAAAAATCAAAAATCAATGAAATGAATAAGTATTTTTATTATTAAAAAAACTTATATCTTTATTATTTTAATTATAGTTTTATTATTTGGCTTGTTGATGAAATGTTGAATATTGTCAGTATTTTACCTGCAGTAGTGATATATGATTTAAAACCATTTGCTACAGGGCATAACTTAACTGGATTCTCACGGTATTTAGGTGTTAAAAATATATAAGGAAATTTAATCTTTGGAATGCAAATACCCATTTTATATATATATATATATATATATACCAATAATACGATTACTAATTTCTCTATGATTCAAGTTCAATTTTTTAAAGAATTCATTGTTCAAAAAGTGTTTATCCAGCATACTTTTGTAAAAATATTCAAAAATTATAGCATAATTACCAAGCAATGTATTACAGTGTCAATGTAAACAATAGCAAAATTCCTTTGTAAATCCTTAATCATCTGTTTTTACATCTTTATAAGTAATTTCAGAGTTAGATTAGTAATTAAATTTTATCTTATCTATCAATATATAGAATTTAAATTCATCAAATGCCTCAATAAGCAAACCATATTTAACTACAGAATTTATTATTATATACATATGCATAAATAACTATAAACCTACGTATAACTAGTCAGAACAGTAAGAAATATTAGCCTTAGGAACCAAGAATGTCGCTTTTATATAAAAATATATATGATGCCCTGGGTTGCTAGGAATTTTTCTTACTTATTAAATGCTTGATTATGTTGTAGTCGGGGCATAGTGGAGAAGACTTGATATTTGTTAACTTTTATTAGTTTCTTGACCAGGACATTGTAACAGTTCAGCTATTTCTAACAACACAAAAAAAAAACACATAAGCGAAAACAGCAGGGAAAAATACATGTTGCTGGCGAGTGAATAAAGCACAGAAAGAGAGAGCGTAAGTACGTACGTAAATTAGATATGACGCGGGTGACAGTCCGCGGCGCTTTTACCCAATAGGATGGGCGAAAAAGTTCAATCCATGATAGGAGAAATCGGGAACATATCTTTTCCTTAGAGCACCAGCGCAAAAATTTATGCGCTTTTTCTCTGTGTAAATAAATAAAGAATTTCACTTCGATGCACTTGGCGTCGGCATGAGAGAAGGGGGGGGGGAGGATGAAGCTTAGTGCGGCTGCATGACGAATCCGGTTTCTCTCTTAGAAGAGGGTCGGGAAGGGTCAAAGAACTGCCTGCTGCTATGAATGAAGTTTCGCCTCGGGGTAGCAAGGGGTGAAAATTCTTCTAGAAGGGATGAGAGTGACGTAGATCCAGTGGGATGCCTGTGGCGTTCTGTTGCTATGAATGGAGTTTCGCTTCCGAATAGGAAGGGGTGGATTTTTCTTCTAGAAGGAATGTGGGAGTGCTGTTGATCCGATGGGATGCCTGTGGCGTCCTATTGTTATGGAGGAGGGTTGGCGAGCGATCAGCTGGTTCGAGTGTGTGCTCAATTGATTGTGAAAGGAAGTGGAGAGGGAGTTGATGGTTTCGTTTATGGGTTTTATTCCAGCGTCTTTATGAAGGTATTTTCTAGCAATGTAATTTGGATAGTTTAAAATTATTCTGAGTGCCCTATTTTGTAGAATTTGGAGCTTGTTTATTTGATATGCTGCCGCACATCCCCAAATTTGGCATGCGTATGTTAAAGTTGGCTGAAGGTATTGCATATAAATTATTCTCTTGCTTCTTATGGACAGGGTCGAGTTTCTGTTGAGTAAGGGCATGAGGGCAAAAAGTTTCTTCTTGAATTTGCAGTTGATTTTATTTAGGTGACTATTGTATGTTAATTTTGAGTCAATAGTGACGCCTAAGTATTCCACTTCCTTCACCCATGGAATGGGGCTTCGAAATAATTTTAGGTTTTGCAGTTGATTGCGATATGTGCCTTTTTTGAATATTATAGCTTTACTTTTTTCCGCGTTAATTTTTATCCTCCATTTTTTAAGCCAGGCCTGGAGTTTTTTGAAGTAATTTTGAAGGTTTATTTTAACAATGTCGGGGCTGCACGCTTGGGTTACTATTGCTGCGTCGTCTGCAAAGAGGCATACTTCTACTGTTGGCGAGGTGGGGAAGTCATGGGTAAAGATATTGTACAGTATCGGGCTGAGTATGGATCCTTGGGGCGTTCCTGCTTCTATGTGCCCAGTTCTTGATTTGATAGATTGAATTTTGACTTGAAAAGTGCGGTCGTTTAGGTAGCTATTTATTATTGTGATGATGTACGGTGGGAAGTTGAGTTCAATCATTTTGAAAATGAGCCCATCGTGCCATACCCTGTCGAACGCCTTTTCGACGTCGAGGAAGGCACCCCCGGTGGTTTCATGGTTGTTGTAGCCATTGGTAATCAGGTTTGTTAATCTCAGGAGCTGATGGTTAGTGGAGGTTTCTTCTCTGAAGCCATGCTGGAATTCTGGGATTATGCTATTGTCGTCTGTGTGCTGCATTATTCTTTTTAATATTATCTTTTCAAAAATTTTTCCTACTGTTGATATTAAGCTTATGGGTCTATGGTTTATGGGTAACTTGGCATCTTTTCCGGGTTTCGGGAGGAGGGTGATGATTGCGTGCTTCCATGTATTCGGGAAATAACCTTCCATTAGGCATTTGTTATATATTTTTGTGAGGAATGTAATTACATTTATCGGTAGGGATTTCAAGGCGATATTCTTTATTCGGTCAGCTCCTGGGGCCTTCCTGTTCTTGAGGTCTAGAATGATGTCACAAATTTCATCAGGTGAGGTGAGGGGTGGGCACGGGAAGGAGGTGTTATTTAGGTATCTGTGAACTTTTCTTTCGACTTCGTCGATTGCGTCATCATCATAGGGCTCGATATTTTCCTTAAACGACTCTTCCATCGTATCCGCAAAGAGGTTCGCTTTATCCAGCGTATTATAAACTAATCCCCTATAACTTAAGAGCGGGGGGTAGGTGATCTGTGAGTTCTTTTTTTTTCTCTAGGAGAAATAAATACAAATCAAGAGGCCCCCAGCGTGGGAGGGGGGCAGAGGAAGTGATTCCAAGCGAGGCGGCCAGCAAGAGCGGAACGGCTGGTGGGAGAGAAGGGGGTAGGGGGAGGAAGGACGGTGGATTGCGCTAGCAATCAACAGGAGGAGCGATCAGGTAGGTACAAGCGTCTAGCCCATAGGTTCCCAAACTTTTTAGCCTCATAGACCCCTTGACAGGTTTTTCGGTTTGGGGTAGACTCCTTACTTACCTAATATGAAATTTGTGCAAATTTATCAACTTCAATGTATTTTTGACAGCAGGTATAGAGCTATTTACTTTAAAAGATTAAAATTTTTAACTGTAGTGAAGTGTAGAAGAGTTTAAAACTTAAGAAAAAATACAGGTTAGTTAATTAAATTAAAATTTAATTAATGCATAAAATAACTGAGCAACAGACAAATGCTTTCAGAGAGAGTGAGGTATCTGGGGATGCAATAATAAATTTTCAACATTTGGCATCAATCTTATCAGGTTTTAACACTAAATATATTTCCTCGGTTAATAGTGTCCAGTATTTTCTTCGTTCTTTTTTGTTTTGGAGAAGGGCAAGCGAACTGTTTTTTTTTTTTTTTTTTTTTGTATGTGACAGCACTGCAGAAATCAAAAAGCAACAGAAGATATTTTCATTTAAAAAAATCCTGTAAAAATGCTTTTGTGTACAATAACTCTAGTGTTGAACACATCCTCCACGGCACAATCAAAATCACGCACTCATGCAAGTAATTAAAACCCTGCAATCATGCATATAATGACTTTAAACTTTAATCTCAGGCTAAAGTAAAATTTCTACAAATTTTTAAGTGGGCGAACACTTTATGCATTTCAACATGAATGGATGTTAAAAAGTATGCTTATGAAGTCTACTTATATAGTATATCTTCAGCTTTCTTCAAGTAACCTTCTATTTTCATGCTGTTTTCATTTTACTATGAGCCCTGCAAGAAAGGTGCATTCCATCATTTAGCTATGCATTGTAAGTAACATATTAACAGGAATTAATATTAAAAAGTGAATGCTTAAATAGTTGACTTACGCAGTATTAGCAAGCTTTTGTTTATTGAAAAGTCTTGCTTTTTCTTGATGTCGCCACATCTGTTGTCTGTTTACCACGTTTAATTACCAGTAATTTGTTTTCCGACAATTCACTCGCTAGTAACTGATGGTGTCTGGTAATTCCGTTCTGCATGCCCAGCTTTCTGAGATAAACATGCTGCGCGTGAATCTGCGCAGATGTTTAGGCAGGAAACATGCACCACAATTTGCGCAGATGACCAGGGAGGAAACTAGCTTTTGAGGGGCTAGACCAGGGGTTGGCAACCTTTCAGCTGTGGCGTTCCAAACCAACCTACCAACATGATTCAGCGTGCCAAGCAATAGCAAATATTCGAAACAATTTGATTCCCACCACAATACATGCAGAATTAGGAAAAATAGAGGTCAAAAATACAAATTTAATTATATGTTAATTATGCATCATTTTAAGATATTTATTGACATAAAAAACTATTACTTCAATTCAAATACAAATATTTAATGTGCACATAAATATGTATCTTTTTGGAATTTTTAAGGGAAAACTTAAAGTATGACTGTTCTTCAATATAAATTAAAAATTAAAATTGTATACATATTATGCATTCTTAAAAATATTTATGAAACAAGAAACAAACAACATAAAGTATAAGTGTTCATGCAACAAAGTTAAATAAAAAGAAATTAAAATTTTAATGCGAACCTTGTTTCTGCAGAGCTCTACTTAACGTCGCAATATCAGGGGTATAGTTCGTTACTTTCAATATGACACAGGATTCAGAATGTTCAGCAGTTAAACAATTTCTTAGTGGACTCAAAATATATTTCATATGAGAAAAAATTTGTTCACATAGATGTGTGGAACCAAAAGCGGAAAGAAGGGCACATGCTATTTTTTTCAAACAATTAAATCTTTCTGGCAATGACATTCAGTAATTTAAAATAGCTGTCGATTTACTGCTAGAGTTATCTTCCAAATTTTTCTGTAACTCCTTAAATTTTGTTTTCCATAAATCTGAAGATGTTAATTCAATAAGTTCCATTTCAAAATTATCAGTTTCCATCCACTCAAAAGTTGACAAATCGAATGCGATTATTAATGGGTCTATTAAATCATATTTGATTAGAAAAGAAAATATAGGCATACAAGCTTCAAAGTCTTTACATCTTTTAGAAAACTCCTTCTTGAGTGCTTCAACGTAAGTTTGAAGTTCATCTTTGTCTACGTTTGATGTATTAGCAAGCGCTTTAACATTTGGGAAGTATTTGAAAAAAAGTACTAGTATTAATATCACTGGAAAATATATTTAATTTTGTGACAAAGCCTTTCCAGTGTTCAACAAATTCAAGCACTGTTTGACTTTTTCCTTGTAAGTCTGTTTAGTTTATTGAGATGTTTAGTTATATCTATCAGAAACATCAATTTACATAACCATTCCTAATCGTCTAATTTGGGAAAATGTAGTCCCTTCTCATTAAGACAAACTTTAATGTGTTCTATGCATGACAAAAGCTTATTAAAGATATACCACGACTAAGCCAACGGACATGACTGTACAAGGGAAGATCCCTATATTCATTTTCCATTTCTTCTAAATGAGATTTATAAATTGTCTGTGTACTAATGAAGATCGAGACACTATAAAATTAACTATTTTAACAACAGTATTCATTACAGAAATTAAGTGCTAAGACGAAATTTTAGTAACTAAACTTTCCTGATGTATTTATGCAATGGAAGTTCAATATTTTATGTCCAATATGATTTTCTAGAAGTTTGACATATCCCCTTTCCTTGCCAACCATTGCAGGAGCGCCATTCGTTGTTGCACAAATATTTTATTTCTATTAATATTTTTTCTTTCAAAATGATTTATAAATGGAACAAGAATATCCTGCCCTTTTGTTGTACCAGACAGAGGAATCATGCTGCATAATTATTTATAAATTCGATTTTTATCATAATATCGTGCAATTACTGCAAGGCGTGCAACATCATTCACATCTTTACTTTCATCAAGAGCAATGCTAAATCCAACAGTTTCTTGTAAACCTGAATTTTGTTTCGCAGTTACATTTTCTGCCATTTATGTTATTCTTCTTTCAACAGTTCGCGCAGAAGCAGGTATTTCTTCAATTCGGGATAATATTGTTTGCAAGTTAGGTAAATCGATGAACAATATTTCAGCACTTTTTAAAAATGTGTCCTTTATATGTTCGCCACCTGTAAAAGGTTTTCTTTTAGCTGCTAAACAAGGAGCAATGACGAAACTACATTCTGTCGCTTTTGGTTTGACTCCAATTGTTTGACACAAAAATGTAATTTCCTTTTTATATCCAGAAACAGCTCTCTCTAAAACACTTCACATTTCTCATCAGAATTCTTAAATGTGGTTTGGTGTTTAGTTTGAAAATGTCTATGTATACTTGACGTACGACACTTTCGCGTCATAGCACACATACAGCGCGATCTTTTTGTTGTATGAATCCAAATTCGTTAGTCCAAGAATCTTGGAAATCGCGAACATCAAGCTTTCTTTTTTTTTAGTCGCCATTTGATCCAATATGTAACTATTAACTGTCACAATAATGAAACAAACAATATACAAATTTTCACAATAAAACTAGCACAACGCGACAAAGTTAAAAGTAACCAAAAAATCGCGTCGTGCATCAAACTATATTTAACTTTCGACTGAATTCGGACTCAGTATTCGTATATCGGCGTGACTAATAGAAAACATTAAAAAAATGGGCTCTAATATCTATTTCTTTTAGCTTAATTCACTCCAAAAGTAAAACATAAAATAATTTTGACTTCTTTGGCACAACACTCAAAAAATTCCATTTGCTCTTAATATTTAGTTAAAAAGGACATTTATTATGAAGTCTGATTCACTTGCCTAATTAACCCACAGAATTTTTTTTCACCAAATTTATTTCCAATCCAAATTAAATATGTTGATAAAATAACTATTTTTGTTTAATATATTTCCGATGGAAAACGTCTGTTAAGCAGAATTTTGATTTATACCTAAGACAAGTTTTTTTCTTTTTCCGTCGATGCCCAAACTTTTTGGTGGGTAAAAGACAAACTACTTACTTTTTTATTCACAGAGCTGTAATGAATGATTCTTAATTTTGCAAGTATTGCTCAATATTTTTTATTTGTGTTGAATATTTAATGCTAATAGTAAGTCACATTTAAACAGAAGATGTTTCTTTTACATAAAGCACACTAACTACAAGCAAGCTGATTCAGCAGAATCGTTTTATGGCAGAGAATCCAAAGTGAAAAATAACCTTTATATAAAAATGTATGTGGGGATGAAAGAAGTGACAGAACGATGTAGCTTTATATATAGTACTAGCTGTACCCTGCCACGCGTTGCTGTGGCTCAGTCTGATTAAATGGAAAAAAGAGAGCTGGTCCATCCAGTCAATTGTGAATCTTATATTAGGCATAATTTTCTTAATGGATAGTCTGGTTTAACTATCGAAATGGAGGCTGAGAACTTAAAATTAATTTGAGTTTTAAAACATGAGGAAAAACTGGTTGATTTCAAATTATTTAAAGATTCAATCAGACAATGAAACACATGCAAATCACAAAATATATAAGAAATAATCATTAATATATATCAGATGAAAATCCTCAAATATATAAGAAATAATCATAAACAAAAATCAGATAAAAATCCCAAAAATATGTAAGAAACAATCATGAGCAAAAATTAATTAAATGCAAATCACAAAAATAAATAAGAAATAATCATAAACAAAAATCAGATAAAAATCCCAAAAATATGAAAGAAAAAATCATAAGCAAAAATTAATTAAATTCAAAATCACAAAAATAAATAAGTAATTTTAAATAATAAATTAAATGCCAAAAATACATAAATAGGTTCATGCAGTTTATAAATAGTAATAAACCATAGAAAAATTAAAAATAACCCAAAACTGATAAAAAAATTACATTAATTTAAATAAAAAAAAGTCTTAAACAGTTAAAAATATACAAAATTAATCCCAATTATGTATCAAAGAACAAAAAAATTGATAAATATGACAACCAATAAACTTAACTATAGTAAAATATGTAATAATCCGGAAAAAAACCATGTGTAAAGCTAAATTTCAGCATTCAGAGCGAATCGTGACATTCGTATGACGTCATAACACCAAAAAAATCACTTAAAAATTAAATTTAAAAAAAATTTAGAGTGCATTTCAAAATAAAAAGTACATAAGAACCTGACCGGAGTCAAATGCAACGTTGTGTCAAAATTTCAGATAAATCCATTCAGAACTTTTTGAGTTATGGAAGCGTACACAAACCAACATAACATTTTTATATATATAGATATATCTTATAATTCTGTAGAGTGGTGGCGTGCCACTGGAAATTGCTCCGCGTGCCATAGGTTGCCGACCCCTGGGCTAGACGCTTGTGCTTTTGAGGGGCTAGACGGCTTGTGCTTTTGAGGAGCTATACTCTGTTTCACCTCAAGTTGGCAGCATTAGGAAGGGTACGATGACCGAATCACAGCCGCTGCCGGGTTACTCTAGGAGCAGAGTGTGACTAAACGAATAAATATCACCATATTTGGCGAGTGGGGAAAAAATGCTTGTGGAAAAAAATTTTCATTAAAATTGTAGGAGCTGTTTTTTTTTTAAAATAGTATATGCCACTTTTTTAATGGAGATATTTAATGGCTTACGTTTCAATATGTTTAGAAATATTGATGAATAAACTAGCAAAACTTTTCTCGAACAAAATCTCAATAGTTCTTAACATATTGAAGGCAATGTTTTTTTAATGAAAAAATACCGGTAAATTGTAATTCATGCTTTCATTAACTTGATTTTTTAAGTGACTTAGGGCACTTTCAAAATAAATGGCTCATTTTTCTTTAATTTTTATTTATTACATCCGTTTATAAAATACAAATTTCTATCTTGTTTTTTTAGAATTAATCGCCTTTTCTCGGTTATTACTATTTTAAATCCGTTTGTAATAATTATTCACATCCATGTATAAATGCCGTTTATGTATGTTAACTTAAAATATACAGAAGCACAAATTTCAGCAACATCATTTACTTCCTTCAGAAATTTGGTTAATGTAGGAATCTCATTTTTTCGAAACAAGCCATGAATTTTTCGCCGAATGCATGCAATGTGAAGTCGTCATATTTCACCAGCCTATTACGCTTGCCTACGATACCGGGCCGTTATTACCAGGAGAACTTACAGCACTTAAAGCCTTCCTTTCTTTCTTCATACGGAAAACAGTTCTTTTCGAAACGCCAATCAGTTCAGAAACCTTTTTCACAATTTTTCTGATGGATTCTTGCGGGTTTTCTTCTCGAAGTCAATATGTTTTTCCGAGCTCCGCTTCGGATAGATTTTCCTCGCTTCGATGGTGTATACAGCGAGGTTGGTGACATTTCTATCTCAGACATGTTCAAAATGTCAAAAAAAAAAAAAAAACAAGAACAAAGATAGTTGTACGAAATATCAAAATAGTACGTATGAACGATAGCAAAGACGCAATGGGAATGGCGTTGATTTGGCGGGAATGCTTAGGTAACTCCGCCAAGGATGTAATCTTGAAAACCGGTTTTTAGCCAAGTGAAGTTTCATCAAATTGTTGTTTTTTAAGGTATCCGACTACGTTCGGAGACCTATTTTTTATTTTTCTAAAATTCACTAAAAATTTTACATTTTTAATTTCATTTTTTGCACTATGATAAAAAACACAGTTATAAATAATATACATACATTAAAATTTACAAAAATTTAAAATTTAAATGAAATTTTAATTAATTTTTTCAAAGGCTCTATTTTTAAAAATAATTTATATTTTACAAAAAAATTGCTGCAGCACATTTTTCAAACACATTTCTAGAGGTTGTACTAAAGTTTTAAATTATTTTCTTTTAATCAAAAGTTATAGCTAATCGAAGCTACAACCTATGAATTTCATTCAAATTTTCGATACTTTTATAAGGAAATCCAACTATAAAATCACTAAAAATTGTTCAATTTCTTAGCTGCTAGTCCAACCTCTAGATAATACTATTAATAACATTTGTGTAAAATTTCATACAAGTATCTCTATTGGCTCTTTAGATATACATTTGAAATATCAAGAAATTTACAAAAAAAACAGTTTTGTGAAAATGCATTAAAACTTTATAATGTAATTTCAAAACAAAAATATCACAAGTATATTACTAAAACTCTAATGATTTATATTTAACACCTCCACTCCTTGCTATTTTATTCAAATTTTAACTTTTTTGGGCCCTATATTTTTTTTCTGGCTGATTTTATAAAAGGCAAAGAATGTTGTTTCGAGTCACTGTGCGAATGATGGCAAGAAATCTGTCATCACGCAGTGTATAATAATTTGCATTTATGGCCAAAAGCTTTCAAACAAACAAATAAAAGCTTTGTTAAAAAATAAT